>JACCGJ010023978.1:0-14720 GCA_013407085.1 Atriophallophorus winterbourni | reverse complement strand
ACAATGAGCGAATCAAAACGCTGAATTTATTTGATTATCCACGTCGTCGTATCCGAGGCGATTTGATTCTGGTTTACAATATTTTGAATACTGAAAATCACCCTCTTCAATGCTTATTGAATCTACGGAGCTCGCATAATACAAGAGCTCACACACTTACTCTAACTGTCCCTCACTCGAGACTAAACTACAGACGACATTTTTTTGCCGTGCGAGTTTGTTTTACTTGGAACAATCTGCCAGATAATGTTGTGAACTCACCAAACCAGCAAACCTTCAAGAGAAGCCTTGATGCCTATTTGACCCAAAACCCGTGCATTGAAGAAAACTATACATCTTAACACCATATACCTACATTTGTTATCCCACCAATCGAAAACAATTTCTGCCCTTGGATATTTACGTGATTTTTGAACAGCCCAGTAAGCAATCTAATCCCATTTTTGCTTGTTATATTATTCGTTGTTGTCATATTATTCTGTGGTTTTTTGTAAAGCTATATGCTTTTTAGACCATTAAAATTGAATTGAATTGAATTGAATTGCTCTAAAGCGACTGATTTCGGCGAAACAATGAACCAAGTCAAGCAAATAATCATATACATCCGAAGCAATGCCCTACGACACCGGCAGTTTCGTACCATACTCTATGAGAGTGAAGTGTCTTTTGAAGATGTTTTTTACCATGCCCCAGTTCGATGGCTATCGCAAGGCGAAACAGCATGTCGTGTGTTGAATCTGCGACGAGGAATTTCGACGTTCTATGCAACAAAGAATAAGCAGTGTCCTTTAGACGATTCCAACTTCCTGGTTACTTTAGCTTTTCTCGTTGATGTTCTCTCTTATATCAATTGTTTGAACCAATACTTGCAAGGCAAGAACTTGAACGTCTGCCAAATGTATCGCAAAGTTCAAGATTACACGGACAAGTGTCGTCTACTCCAGAGGCACATCATGCAAAAACAATACTTTCATTTCTCTCAGCTATCTGCTCTTATTGAACAGCAAGGCATTGATCAGAATAATATCCCCACAACAACATTTGCTGCCGTTTTCGACTCCATTTTGAAGCAATTCGACGATCGGTTCGAAGAATTCCATGGAATTAAAAACAACTGCAATTGGTTTCAGCTCCTCATACTGTCGAAATTGAGAGCGCCCCACTTGAGTTTCAAATGGAATTGCTAGAACTGAAAAATGACGACCTTCTAAAAAACAAATTTAATGAATGCACTGATCTGGTGGAGGTATGGAAGTCATCGGTTGCATATCCCAACCTTCGTGAGTTGGCTCGAAACATCCTCGTTCTCTTCGAAAGTACTTACGTATGTGAGGCAGCATTTTCCAAAATGAAATATCTGAAAAGCAAATACCGATCACGCTTGACGGATTGCAATTTGGAATCATGCTTGCGATTGATGCTCTCTACCTTGCCGGTCGACTTCAAGAAGTTGACAATGAGCACACAAGATCATGTCACCCACTGAAAATTGCATGAGGTTTTGAATGAAATAAATCATTTATAAGTGTTAAATCAATCATTAATAAATGTGTTGTTTTTCGACTGCATCCTAGTCTAGTCATCTACAGTATAATGGGAATTAAAGTATATTAAAGAGAATAAAAGAATCATTACAGTCACTTTACATGGAAACAAGTAAATGTATAGTTATTGCTTCACCGCGGGATTCATGTGATTTCATTGTTAGGAAATACAATTTAATGTAAAATCGAGTGTTACCACACTTGCAGACTTTTAGAATCAGGACGAAATATGTGCGGCCGTAGTCTCTGTGGAAAGAAAGGGGTTGTGGCCTGTTGGATAGAAAGTTTGCGCACCCCTGACCTAAACAATAAACTGTTTAATGCTTTGCGCTATGTAACAACGCGATACAATACTCAAATATTGATAATGGGGGATTTCAACTTTCCGCAACTCTGTAGCCGGAATGATCATCCGTCAGAGACACTTGAATATGAACTTCGTCTTGGATTACGCACCCCTTTATAACCACGTTTGTGGATTAACTCGTATAAGGAGAACAGACCAGCAGTATACCTTGCACCTAATACTTACATTACATGCCACAGCTGCAGAGAATATCTTTTATAAACGGCCAATCGGACGAACCCATTACATTGTCCTTGAATTTGAGTTCTTTAGAGCTAGTCGCAACAGTGACGGAACGAAATGCGTCAGAAGGGTGAACTACCGTTCTCTGTGTGCCGATTTACAAAGCACTAGTTTCGAACAATTAGATTACTCCGAATCGGATAGTCATTGACGCTCTCTCTTACAGCACTGAAATCTATATTGGAGGAACATTCAATGTTTGTTTTGAATGTTTTTTGAATGTAATAAATTTTTACGACGAAGCAGGACTAAAAAGTGGATGAGAGAAAGGTAATGTCATGGGAGTTTCACAAGTCTACCAAAATAGCTGATTCTTGGGCATAATTTACATGACTGCAAAACAAAGTTATCGGCTTAATTCAAAATGATAAACAAGCTTGCCAATCGCAATTGATTTCTCAGATGCACCAGATTCCGAAACACCTTTATAGACTCGTTGACGATAGAACGAATATTAAACCAGGATACTTTGCCCTAAATACTTCGGCCGGCTTCAAAGAATTCATCAATCAAACCGCTGACGTGTTACCAGTCTTTTATGCCGCAGTTTATCCGCCGAAATCAACGGAGCCTGATCATGAACCAATCATTCGACTTGACAGACCGACCTTGAGTGTAGTATTGATTACTTCGATGTTGGTAGCACAACACTTACGAAAATTAAACGTAAAGAAATCTCCACGACCAGACGAGACAACTCTAAAACTGCTCTAAGCCTGTCATGAACAGCTATCTGAACCACTATCCTGCATGTTTAATAATTTGCTCCACGCTGACGTGGTAGCAAAAGACTGGAAACTGGGACAAATATTACCAATTTACAAAAGTGGTTGCCGTTCTGAAGTTAAAAATTACAGACCGGTGACATTTCTGTCTTCGGTATCAAAAGTTTTGAGCGAATAATAACCGCAGAAATAGTGCAACATCTGGAAACCAACCAACTTGTAGCAGTTGCCCAAATTGGATTTCGCAGAAATCACTCTTGTCTAACAACTTTGCTGAAAAGCTTAGACGATTAGACGAGGGTTGTAGATGCGGGGCTGTATTCATGCGTGCTACTTGGAGATTTCTAAAGCATTCGACAGAGTTGATCATTGTTTACTTTTGAACAAGCTAAAGAAACTCGGTATTGTTGGAAGACTATATGAATTCATACGTGATTACCTCAGCAACAGACACATCTGAGTTCCTTTGGACGGCCTATTATCGAAGAAAACCGATGTCAATAGCGGTGTTCCACAAGGCTCAATGAGTGGACCAATACTGTTACTAGTCTACATGAACGATATACACTCGAATCTCGGTACTATGCCACCTCGTTACTATGCCACTCTCGCTACTATGCCACTTTTGCTCGGTCCCGACAAAATTCAATACAAAATAAATTTACTATGCCACTCCCTACTCTCGTTACTATGCCACTATTCTGTGACTATTTAAAAGTGCATTTTTGCGCATTTTACGCATATAGTCAGCCGGTTTCAAAGTCAAACACGCGATGTTTCTCCCTGACATCAGCTACAACAAGCCAATCACCTCACGCACAACGACGAGCCTCTTTCCTACTCTTGCTTTAAGTATCGATAGATAGACCCACGAAAGAGCGCGCACAAACAGACACTCACAACAGTGACATCGTTATTTTTCAAACTATTCAGCCCATAATGTCAGTTCAGAAACGCAAGCGAACCGACTTTACGCTGAAGGAGAAGTTCGAGATCATCGATGCTGCGAAGAAGGAGCCGAATCAGTCCAAGTTGGCGAGGGAGATTAGCAAGAAATGGAGCGTCGAAGTTAAGAGAACCACCGTGAAGGGCATTCTCAGCAAGAAGGATGCAATTGAAGCTGCAATCAAAGCTGGAGTTCCATCGGAGCGCGTGAAGCTGACGCAGCCTCACGAACCGAAGTTTGAGGAGGGAGTGCTGATGTTGCTGATGCAAGCAAGAGGACTGAATCTGCCTGTCAGCGGCGATCTGATCAAGGAGAAGGCGATAAAACTGGCCGAGCTGATGCACATCCCAGATTTTATGGCGAGGGACGGTTGGTTAGACAGCTTCAAGAAGCACAATGGCGTCACGTTCAAGACAGTGCAGGGCGAAGCTGGAGCGGTGGAGTGCCAATCCCTTATTGATTGGCAGCAGCAGGTTCTCCGGCCCTTACTCAGGCAGTTCTCTTCAGGTGATGTCTTCAACCTGGACGAGAATGATGCAAGCGTGTGATCGGCTAGACAAATAGGTGAACGGGATCCGACGAAAGAAGATGCGTCAGCCGACGATTTCTGAGAGCTTTGGACTGATCGATTGAGCAAATAAATGATGGACTTGAGAAAATAAAGCCGTTTTTACAAAACCTCGTTACTATGCCACTCTCGCTACTATGCCACTTTTGCTCGGTCCCAACGGGTGGCATAGTACTGAGATTTCAGTGTACCAATACAAAATGGCAGTAAGATGGTATTGTTTGCTGACGAAATGAAAGCATGGAGGCGAATTAGCAATGCTGATGATTGTATTTTGCTACAAAACGATTCGAATGCTTTTTACAACTGGTCATCAGAAAATAGACTGTCACTGAGTATGAAAAAGTCGAAGATCATTCAAATCGGTCGTGACCTTTGCATTTACTACCAATACCAGCTGGGCGTCATAAACCTGGAGTACACCGAAGAAGAAAAGGATATGGGTGCCTGAATTTGCGGTAGTTTGAAAAATGGTCTACAATTCGAAGCCTTTTACAAAAGCGGGTCTCGGCTGCTCGGTGTGTTACGGCGGATATTTGGACGTTTTCCCCGGGTGTTTTCCTCTCAAGGTGAAAAAATATATATACACTGTTCTAGACTATGCGCAAAAGCCTGGACACCTTGGCTACAAAAAGACATCTTACTTCTGGATCGCGTATACCGGTGAGCTACAAAGCTTGCCATTGTTCTCGAAAACATGCTATTCGCCGGGCGACTCAGGCACCTGGATCTGAGGACACCTACACCATATATATACGCATATTCATCTTTGTTCGAAGTTGTTGTTGAGCTCCTTTGTTCAATATGGACCATGGATCACAAGGGCATGATGACTTCACGTTCCACAGCCCTTAGAATTGGTAAACGGTCCCAATCGGGAGTGTTGATTTCTACCGCATCGATTTAAGCGGCACGCAGTAGACGGTTGATCGCTGTCACTTGTGCGCTGGCGTGAAGGCAGATGCATCGAATTTCTTGCTGATCAATTTGATTTAGACGAAAAAATTAAACAAAGAAACAATTTCGAAGAAGATGGAAAACGAGTTTGTAAATGTGACACCATAATGTTTGAAATACAATCCAATATGACTAATATGCGCATAATAATGTATAGCGCATTGTTATGATGGATTTATCGTTGATATGGCAACAGAGACATTCGTTGCGTTCTATTAATCTACGCGTTGTTCTTAACCCAACAGTCAGAAAATCTGAACAATGCCGGAATGGCACGTTGATCGGGAGTTCAATTTCCGAGCGCCCAGCGTGTGTCTTGCGACCGTGGACATGTTTTGTATTTATATTGCAACAATAGAATGAACGTGTGTGGGTACACTATAATCATGGGAAAGAGCATATTGGGAATGATGGAAGTTGGTTGTCATAGGCGAGTCAGTCAATTTTATATTAGTGTAAATGGTTTTTTGTCAATCTACAACATCTCTCATCCTGCAATTTTTCTCGGTTGCGAACTTTGGTAATTCAGCTTGTTGTATTTTTTGTGATACGACTTCAGTTTTAGATTCACCTGAATGTGGGTTACTGATCGGCCGAACTTCTTGGTCTGCATTCCGCAGAATTAATTTGAGGGGCTCTTATTCCGCTGACTTTCCATATTCCGGGGTTTGAAGGTAGCGAAAACAGGATAGGAATGAAAATCATTATTATAGTGATGATTCAAAACAGATTTTGTTAATCACAGTCAGCTTGTGGTAGCCATACATGGCAGTTGCACTGATATAGCATATATGTCTCAGTATCCACAAACAAGTTATGTAAAATTTTCAAATCAATATTTTTGAAATGATTTATGGATTCAAACGGACAGATTTCAGTAATATTTTCGGTTTTGTACTTGCTGTTTTCCAGCTAAAAGATGTATTCTGGCGAACGGCTATTGATTGTCGACTGAAGCTCATTTTCAATGTAATTAGAGGAAGAACAAAGATTTATTCTTCAAACGTATTTTCAGCGAACCAAATTTGTTTAACCACGCAGATTTTTAATACGAATAACCTTAAGTTTTATGGTAACATTTGAGATTGCACACTGTTATTAGTCATTGTGGTGTAAAACAAACTCTGACAGCAAAGAAAAACCTTCGACAATTTGATCTGGAGTGTGGAATAATTAACTTGTAGCCCTGTGATCAGCTATCACGTGCTTCTTGCCGATGAAACAGGTGTTCAACTAGGTGATCCACTGTAGAATGTTGAACAGCAGGATCAAGTCCCCCTGAGACGACGGTACGAAAAGTCAAAGAGGTTTGGAGTTGCAATCCGCTCCTCATGTAGCCTGATGTATAGCCCGGTCACCGGTTTTGTAGCGCGGTAGTATACCCGTTGCAGCGAGATCATGTCCGTTTTTAACTATGGGGACCATGCTTGAACAGCATACTCCATTTTTGGTCTGATATAGGGGTTAATTATACGAGGGTGTATCTGCTTTGAGAAACGACCAAAGATCCTTCTGAGCAATCCTAAGCTTTGGCAGGACTTTTTGTATACAACAGAACACTGCCAGGAAGACTTCAAGTAGATGCTAATCCACACGCCCAGGTCTTTCTCTTCAGTAGCCCATGAAAGTTGCTGAGATCCCAGAGAGTATGTGAATTCGAATGATTTCCCGACGTTTAACATTTTACATTTTTGGATGTTGAATGTAAGGCAGTTCAGCAAGGACCAATTATGAATTGCTTCGAGATCTTTTTGGAGAATTTGGCAATCTTTTATGGTGCGTATTCTAGTCCAGACTTCGATGTCATCCGCAAATAAAATGATTTTGTTGCGTACGATTTCGGGTATATCGTTCGCGTACACGAGAAAGGGTATTTGCCTCAAGACTGAGCCTTGAGGTACGCCATTTGTAACTTCTACTGTGCTGGATAGTGCCCCATCAACTCTAACCCTTATAACTCTATCAGACAAGTAATCCTTTATCCAGCCAATAGTGTGTACAAGTTTTCTTTCACATTTTTCTGTCAGGATCAACAAATTCTCCATTTTTCAAAATTAAAAATTTCACTGCATCTAAATCGTGTGGGCACGAAACGTATACCGTTTATAGAAACGTGTGAAAAATTTTCAAAAACGAACCTGCTCTATATTGAATTAAAAATAAAATTCGCTGAAAAATTAATTTTGAGAACTACCGATTCAAAGGCCCCGATTTAAAAAGTAATACGGGATGCCTCGCCCAATAACATCAGATCAAGGATTAGCTCATCCAGAAGCGTTTTTATTTTTCTGAACAATTTCTGTTTGTAAAGTGTGGTAGACTGGGTTATACAATAAGATAACACGAGGGTTGTGGAAAACGCACCGGGCAAAGAATGTTTATCGTGATACCCAAAACGTGTACATCGGTAGAGAAGAGCAGTCACGTAGCACGCGTGAATGGAACAAGTATGATGAGATCAAATCTACGGTCACCACGACTGCTTTACTCGGTAATTTGCTTGGGTTACTCATTGCAATAACGCCACTTGTAACTTCTACTGGGCTGGATAGTGCCCCATCAACTCTAACCCTTACCAGTTGTTGATTCTTATTGAGAATCAAGGAAATTCCCCAATATGGAGTTACGCGCAAAATCCCAGGTATTTCAGAACCAACGATGATTTGTCAACAAAAGCGGTACTATATTGAGGCAATCAAAATAACTGAAAAACATACCTCAATTATTGGGTTAACCGAGTTAGATCCGGGTCAATGTCAAAACAATATCGTGTACGTACCAAGTTACGTACACGAGTCAAAATCAAATCAAGTTTAAATGTCCGACCGTCCCACGCAATCGAGATTACGACAAATTGTGCGCAGTAAATCAAGGTCAAAATAAGCAAAAGTGTCCGTAAAGCAATAGGATAATGACAGGTCAGAAAAACAGTGTGGAAGGCGATATTGACGGAACAGAAAGAAGCAACACCGCCCCCCAACGCCAGCATGGCTTTCGTTCCACGCGGACTTTCTGTTCCTTTCATCCTTCATCAGATCTGCACACTTGTTAATCGAAGGTATTTTGTCATTAACAAGATTTTGCTCCGATGCACACACACGGGAACTCGAATCAGCATAAATACTGATCACATCGACTGGTGATACTTCATAGTTCGATGTAGCACCACCACAACCTTCCGGACTGTTCCGCCGATCACGTGAAATGGACATATCAGCATCTCGGCCAGGTACCCCGTCAAACCCGAAATCAAATAAGAGTTTCGTGGGAATATCCAGATGTGTCTTCAACAGAACTTCTGATCGCTTCGTCAAATCAGTCTCAGTAAAATCAGTGGCCAAATTATCATTATTATAACAAGGCGAACTAAAACAAGCAGAACGTCCACAACTATGTGAGAAAGGCTGAATCGTGACAAAGTCATCAACATCTGCAACGGGTGCTTTTCGATCAAACCCATCAACCGAATTTTCTAGTTCACTAGAGCTATTGCAGTCATACCTTTGGACATTTCGGATTGGACAATAGGCCAATGTGGTCATGGTGAAGCGGTCATCTGCTTCGCTCGGTGGACTGAGGTCGCAGGTTCGAACCTCGGTGGCGACAATATTTTCGAAATAATTTTTGCCATCAGTAGAAAGACTCAGCAATCTTTTTAAATAGCGTTTTCTAATTTTTATCTCCAGTAGCTCGATTTCAATTTCTTCGAGAGCAATTTCTCTCTCTAGTTTTCTCCGCTCTCTTGCTTTTCCTTTTCTTTCCATTTCGTTGAGTCCTGCTTTTGCTGGTTCAGCGAAACGGTGTCCGAATGTTTGCAAAGATTGAGAAAATTCAGTACTAGTGAGTTCAGGAATGGGAACGGGTTTCAGGGTAACGTCATTCAAACAGTTAAACGACCGTCCCACGCAATCGAGATTACGACAAATTGTGCGCAGTAAATCAAGGTCAAAATCAGCAATTGGATAATGACAGGTCAGAAAAACAGTGTGGAAGGCGATATTGACGGAACAGAAAGAAGCAACACCAGTCAAGTAATCCTTTATCCAGGCCAATAGTCTGCAGCATACCCCAAAGCTGCTCCAATTTTGTAGCAGTATGCTGTGGTTAACACGATGAAAAGCTTTAGACGTGTCCAAGTAACAAGCATGGATAGGGCATCCATCGTCCACGGCTCGATTCCATTTATCAAGAGTTATGAGGAGATTGGTGAGACAGGAGTGTCTTGTCCTGAATCCGTGCTGTGCGATGGAAAGAAGATTATTTTGTTTGAAGTGTTTGATAAGTTCGTCGGCCACAAGTCGTTCGAGAACTTTAGAGACCACTGGCAACAACGTGACTGGTCTGTAGTTAGACACATCAGATCGGTTCCCTCCTTTGTATATCGGAGTGATTAGTCCACATTTCCAGTCATTAGCAACCGTGCTACAACTCAAGGACAGGTTGAAAAGGTCAGAGAGTGGTGAGAATAGAGCATCATGAATTATCAAACACTGTAGAACCACTAACTGAGCCCGTGATCGATCAACTGGTGGTAGAGCGACACTTGCGTCGATTGAATACAAAGAAATCTCCCGGGGAGGACAATATTAACCCAGCGATTCTTCATGTGTGTTATAGAGAGCTTTCAAATAGCTTACCTGCGGTTTTCATCCAGAGTCTTGGTGAAGGTTGTGTACCTTTGGCTTGGAAAGCGGGGTGGTAACACCAATTTACAAAGGTGGCAGTCGTTCTGACGCAGCAAATTACAGACCTGTAACGATGCTACCATGTATTTTAAAAATTATGGAGCGCATTATATCTGAATGTATTGTGGGTCAGCTTGAAGCACGACGTCTTTTGTCAGCAGCACAACACGGGTTCCGCCGGACCAGATATTGTCTTTCGAATTTACTGATCACACTAAATGATTGGACGATGTCGCTCGATCAAGGCTATACGGTACATGCTTGTTATATTGATATTTCAAAGGCTTTTGACAAGGTCGACCACAGCTTGCTTCTGCAAAAGCTAGTGCGATATGGAATAACAGGTAACTTACTATCGTGGCGAACAGATTATCTGACCGATCGGCACGTGCGAGTTCGCATTGACGGAGTATTGTCGAAAAGTATCGATGTCACGAGCGGGGTGCCTCAGGGTTCAGTGCTCGGACCTATTCTTTTCCTGTTATATATAAATGATATAACTGAAATAGTGCGATGCAAGCTCGTTCTTTTTGCAGATGACATTAAAATATGGAAGCAAATCCGATGCCAAATGACTTGGATGGTAAGTATCACAGTTCTCTTGAGAATAAAATGCCTTTCAGCCTAGATTCAAGATTCAAGATTTATGGTTAAAAAAGCAAATTGCTATACAGTACCATAGGATATACGTATAAAAAATTAAAAAAAATCGTTACTTGTATGGTCATATCCTTGTTCTTCATAAGTGGAGCAAAAATAATCCTCAATGGCAACACAGACTGAGGGAAAAGAATCTTTGGATGGACGGTACTTCCGTGCGTTAAAAAAATATAGACATCAATAGGTAGGAGCCAACGCAGTAGTTCTCAACATAAGGTTTCGTAACCTTTGTTTAAAGATGAGCTCGTTCGCTGAGGTAACAATATCTGTCGGCAAGCTATTCCACAAGAAGCATACACGAACAGCGAAGAAGTGACGACGACAATTCAATCGTGAGTGTGGGATTTGAAGGGTCAAAGGATGGCTGCGTGTGGGGACAACCGAACCAAACTTGAAGAGGTGTTTGAGAGGGTGGGATTTCGCGTAGATGATTCGATATGTCAGAGTGAGGTCGTGTAGGATACGCCTGCGCTCGAGGGTGCACAGTCCAAGTCTGGTCAGTCGCTGCTCAAAGGGTAAATTATTCAATCCGGTAACCATTTTGGTTGCCTTGTGATAAATTCGTTCGAGGAGTGAGATGTTTTTTTCCATCCATGGCGTCCAAGCTTGTACAGCGTAGTCAACGACAGGATGTATGTAAGTGTTAGTAATTTCACGAGTGAGTGTGGTGGGAAACGTCCGAAAATGCGTTTCAGTAAACCTAGCAAGCTGCACGCACGCTTGTAGACGGCTTCGCACTGTAGGCTGTTCTTCAAAGTGCCAGACACCAAGATTCCGAGATCTTTTTGTGAGGTACTCCATTCAAGCTGGTGGCTGCCAAGTGTGTAGGTAAAGGGGAAGGGTTTTCCGATTTGCAACATTTTGCACTTGCGGAAATTAAATGGCAGTTTGTTTTGGATTGACCACTGGTGCAGCTTATTCAAATCTCCTTGCAGAACTTGACAGTCCTCGATAGAGTTGACCTTCGTCCAGATTTTTACATCATCTGCGAATAAAACAAGCTTACATGCTAGTAAGTTCGGTAGATCGTTTATAAATATGAGAAACAGTATCGGACCGAGAACCGAACCCTGAGGACTCCGCTCGTGGCTTCAATTTTTCGAGAAGTTTCACCATCTATTCTGACTTTTACTTTGCGTCCAGACAGGTAACTTGTGAACCATGTTAGTAGGTTTCCGATGACGCCAACATTATGCAGCTTCTGAAGCAGTAAGGAGTGATTCACTCTGTCGAATGCTTTAGATATATCTAAGTAACCGGCATGAACGGAACCCCTTGGTCTAGTGCTTGCGTCCAGTCATTTAGAGTCGTGAGCAAGTTAGACAGGCATGAATATGTTTTCCTAAATCCGTGTTGTGTGAAAGTTATTAGCTGATGGTTCTCGAGATGTTCAACAAGTCGTTCACACACCAGGCGTTCCAAAATTTTAGAAACCGCTGAAAGAAGCGTCACGGGGCGGTAATTCGCCGGATCAGAACGACTGCCCCCTTTGTAGATTGGTGTGATAACACCGGTTTTCCATTGAGTTGGTACGGTTCCCGTATTCAATGAGTGCCTGAATAGACCACTTAGTGGGCCACAAAGCTCCAGCTCGCATGACTTCAGAACAGCGGGTGTTATTCCATCCTCTCCTGGTGATTTGCGAACGTTCAGCCGCGTAAATGCTTTTCGCACAACCGTAGGATTTACCTCGATGTTGCTAAGGCATTCGACTTGTAGTGGGTGCGGCAAAGACGTCAGCGTTGACACGTTCTTTGGACAAAATACTTGCGCATAAAATGATATTAGGGCATCAGCTGTATCCTTGACATTATCAGTCAGTCCGTTCTCTGTCTGGATAGGAAATACACCTGGTTTAACCTTGGTCGCGGTGTTTACGATGGTGTACAGCAACTTAGGATGTCGTTCCATCTGGTCGATCAGCTTCCAATGGTGATATTGCTTGTCTTCTCGAATTAGGGACGTCATCTTGTTACGAAAACTACGAAAGTGTTCCAAAGATGCGTTCGTATTATTTTGTGTGCAGCCCATGCGGAATTTCGCATGGCTATCCACTTTCGAGTGCGGCTTCGGAGTTTGAAGCAAAATGTCATATGTTACAGCTTGGCCGTAACTGCGAATAAACATACCATCTAGGCCACGATATCCTAAATTGGACCACCGCTGAAAAGGACCTCGGAATTTGGATTACTAATAACCTGAAACCGAATATGTATTGTAGAAAAGTGTTTAATCGGGCATGTTGCATATTAGGAATCCTGAGAAGAATTTTCGGACGGTTCTTACCCAAAACAATTCCTCGTATTTTAAATACTAACATCCATCCAACGATGGATTATTTGATCCCAGCCTGGGCACCGTGGTTGCGTAAAGACATCGAGATCCTGGATCGAATATACCACAAAGCTACAAAGTTAGTTGAAGGGATGCAGCGGGTCCCGTATCAAGAGTGAATGGCCATCCTTAGTTTGCGTGATTTTACACGAAGACGAATGAGGATTGACCTGATTCTGGCTTACAAGATACTGCGGATCGAAAACCATCCGCTTAGCGAACTAATAAAAGTAAACTCTCCTCGAAATACACGCAGTCACTCGTGTTGCCTCGAAATACCGCACTCAAGACTTGATTGTCGTCGCTATTTCTTCTCTGTGCGTATCTGCTTTCTATGGAATGCGCTACCGCAAGATGTTGTGAATGCAATGACAATTGATGTTTTCAAATCGAAATTGGATGCATACGTCAAACAAAACCCTGAATTTGGCCCGGTGTATTGAAGCAACATGAACCCAGAAAAATATTAACAATGTGATTTTGATTAAATTTTTCCTTTTTTACATAGTTGTCATCCAATGGTACGTGCAACGCGCCCAGGTGTTTCAGTGGAAGCTATCAACACCAGACAATAACGAATGTCACTTTTGGGGCGAAGCAAGCAAACTGCGAAGCGAATTTTGAAGTGACCTAACTGCCTTCGCCAATGGCGAATAGTATCAAAGCGAATATCCGAAAGTGCACTTCGCCACTGGCCGAAGCGAAGCGAATATTCGATCCGCTTTCGCTTAAATTACCAAAGCGAAGTTATCGTTATTGTCTGGTCTGTAGTCTGTAGCAGACAATAACGAATGTCACTTTTTTGGAGCGATGCGAAGTGCGAAGCGAATTTTCGAAGTGCCCTAACTGCCCTTCGTAATGGCGAATAGTATCAAAGAGAATATCCAAAGTGCATTTCGCAACTTCGCTTCGCTTTAAATCTCAAAGCGAAGTATTCGTTATTGTCTGATCAACACCCACATTCAACGATCAGACGACCTTGGCCAGACAACCTCAACAGCTATCGGATGTCTAGACCTACGAAAACTACGTGTCAAATTTGCAGAAAGGGGGTAAATGTGAAATCGAAAGTAGTCATGTGTTATATGTGCTCTACTAAGATCCATACTAATTGCGATAAGCTTTTGACTAACGAGGCAGTAGTCATTATTATTAATCCTGAAATTCCAAGTGTATGTTATGTGTACAGCGTCTGTAGAACAAAGCCGTTAAACGGCGCTGGGACCAATGTATCACAACCAGAAGATCTAGAGAATCGCATAAAATACTTAGAGAACTGTTCCCAAAAATTCGAGGAAACATTGAAGTCATTAGTAATTGCCCAGAATAACTCACTGAAAAATGAAGCCAATATTAAACCAACGCTACACCCCGTAACTCCGCAAGTTGTGCCGTTACTTAAAGAGAATTTGCGGGATGCTGAACATTTTGGTGATGCAAAAGCTAGCTGCCACTCCGATGTTAGTCACATTAGAAAGTCGAAGGGGCGTGTACTGACTGTCCACCATCAGAATTTCTCTACTTAAAAAACTAATACTAAAATGAAAACAACTTTAATGAATCTCAGTGTAATTTGCACCAATGTACCGGAGACATCAGGGACACTTTTCTCGAGTAGAAGAACTCACGCCATTGAACAATGGTACCGGCTGTGTTCAATGATGGATATGAGCTCGATACTGCCTCATTCAATAACCCGCCTAAGTCGGCAC
>JACCGJ010023976.1:0-11015 GCA_013407085.1 Atriophallophorus winterbourni | reverse complement strand
GTTCCGACAGGAACGAAAAATATAAAAGAAATGATTTTCTGTCGTCAGAGATTCTACGTCTTCCATCAGATCGGAGTTATCCGACCTAACGACAATTTTTACTTCGTCAGCAAAAATATAGCAGTGTGAGCGCAGTGTGTGTCAGAAAGTCGCGAAGCTTCGGCAAAAAATTCCGTGATCCGGCGTTCAAGTAGGAACGCAGCAAAACCGAAGCGGAACCTCCGAGAAACGTTAATGAAATAACACTGCGACAACAATATTTCTATCAAGGTTGCTCAAATGCTTGTAGAAAATATATATTCGAATATTCTTGGCTAAGTTGTAATGCAGAAATCGAAAGCAGCGCTCAGTCTGCGCTGCATTAAGAACCTCTACGTCACAACCATCCAGCGACGTATATTTCACATACAGTTCTAATGTGATAAAACATTTGGACACACCAAAAGGTCGGTACAACATCGGGTTCTGTGACCAATGCTTCTCCCAAATTTAGCGCGGTTAATCAAAGTGATGTAAGCATACTATACACAAACGCTTGCAGCGTGCGTAAAATTATGACTAGAATTTTTATGTACTTTTCTTCAATCACACCCAACAACATTCCGAAGAAGTCAATTTATATATTTCTAAAAGAATTTTTTCATTTTGTAAAGTTATATTTACTGTGACAATTCTGTTATCACGCGCACCTTTTTCTCCAAATTTTTATCTTTTTATTTTTCCAATCTTTGCTCCAGAATAAATCGCATCCTCCACATTTGCATATTTCGATGCAATCTAGATAAAACTTTAGTTCTATTTGACATTAAGCGAAAAAAATAACTTTCTCACCCGTGTAAATTTGCAATCCTTCATTAGGCAGAAAAATTGTTCGAAAATTCCACTTGATATGGTAATTTTTACAATTCATTTATTTTGTACACATTGATGACCTGATCATGTTTTGCATGCCTTGGTTTAGCAATAATATAGTATTCTTATTCTTATTATTAATACAGAAAGCCTCTAAAAGAAATTCTAGTATCCCAGGTGTATTAGGGACCTGGCTTCGGGATACAGACACTATTCCAGTTAATTTCATTTTGAATTATACAGCCCTCATATATGATAGACCAGAGGATAGAGGGGCAGAACGAGCTATTATACTTCTACAACATGATATTAAATACCATGACTCTGATATCGAAATGGCCACCTTTGGTACTAAGTTGGTATCCACAATCGTCACTGACGGTGAGCTTTCTTTGGCGTTAGGCTGCTTATAGAAAGCATTTGGCGCTTCTGAGTAAGAGGACCCAAAACCTAACTTAACAGGTTGCTCAGAACTGCCCCACGAGTCTATTTATTAGTTTATTTTTACATACTGGGCATTGACTGGGACACTCAGTCGACCTGATAGAATTTATTACGTATGTTCCATTCGCTGCACTCCGTTACGCTCCATCAGCACTTAAGTGAGCAAACTACATACGGAAATGGACGTTCACCGTCTACACTGTGACACAACATTCTAAGTCGCGACAGACACTGACGGAGATACACAGCCTTACGAACCTATAGAAATTATTCGTGCTAGATGGCTTTGCGATACTGCATGGTAGCGCTACAACTATTTCAGTTATGTTAAGTCTATGGGTTAGACAGTGAAGCACATTGGTGCGATTCACTCAGTCCCAACTCTTAGTGCAGAAATGTCTACCCTAGTAAGCAAAGCATTTTATTGCACCTCCACAATCTAGACGGAAAAAATCCGACGGACCTGACGATGAGCATCCTAAAATTGTAATGGAAATATCTAAGGTACTGATGGAGACTCTCCTTAGTTTATACAACGAATCGCTTTGCTAAGGCATCCTAACAGATGACTGGAAAAAAGACATTGTCGAATCCATTCCAAAGGGTGGTTGCGCAAACATTGTTAAGAAGTTCGGATCGATAAGCTTGACTAGTGTTTTATGTAAAACTTTGGGGAGACTTATCATTGATCGGTTGTGCAGATATATCGCGCACAATTCATCATTTAGCACGGTTTAACATATCTTCCTTACAGGAAGGTGGTGTTTCTCGAATCTTCTATGCATTTTAGATAAGGATTTTAAGACATTGGATGGAAGCTTACTGATAGAGATCTTTTACTTAGACTTTACTAAGGCCTTTGAATCGGTGAGTCACAGGTTCCTAGGAATTAAGCTTGCGGCTAAAGGCGTATCTGGTAAACTTTACGACAAGATAACTAGTTTTTCTTCGTGATACACTCGAATCTCCGTACTATGGCACCTCGTTACTATGTCACTCTCGCTATTGTGCCACTTTAACTCGGTCCCGACAAAATTCAATACAAAATAAATTTACTATGCCACTTCCTAATCTCACTACTATGCCACTATTCTGTGACTATTTAAAAGCGCATGTTTGCGCATTTTTAGCATATAGTCAGCCGGTTTCAAGGTCAAACACGCGATATTTCTCCCTGACGCCAGATGCAACAAGTCAATCACCTCACGCAAACATGAGCGGCAGCGTGAAGTTCCCCTTTTGGTGATCGGCAATTTCAAGAGACCCCGTTTCTTCAAGAAAAAGAAGATCCCGGTCACGTACAAGGTTAACTCGAAGGCGTGGATGACGGCGGAGATTTCCAAGATGCTGCGTGCGTGGGACGGACGACTCGGCCAGCAGGGACGCAGAGTTCTGGTCTGTCTCGATAACTTATCTGTCAACCCTCTCGAGCTCAAGCTGAACAACATCAAACATGTCTTCTTCCCACCCAACACGACAGCTAATCCGCAACCAATGGATGAGGGAATCATAGAGAACTTCAAGCGCCACTACAAGAAGCTGCTGCTATGCCGACGGCTAGAGACCATAGACGATTGTGGAGAGCAGTTGAAGTTTACGTTGCACGACGCTCTATACGTCGCCCGGTATGCTTTGAAGCAGGTCAGCATGTCCACAATCAAAAACTGTTTTGCGAAAGCCAAGTTTATCGAAGAAGAAATCCGAACTGAACCTCAGGATGCGGAGCTGCTCGAGATCTAAAAAGCTCTGCCTTTCGAGGAAAAGATGCACGAGAACGAGGAGATCGAGCTGCCTGACTTTCTCGAAGCCGACGAACCACTCGCGACTGGCGGGTCATTCACGTTGGGGGAGAATGCGGAGGAGATGCAGTACAATGAGGAGCCGGGGGAAAGCGAATATGAAGTGATTGTTGAGGAGAAAATCGTTCTGTTCGAGGAAGCCCAGCGTGCTTGGATCACTGTACGAAAGTTCATGCAGCAGACAAGCGGGAAGCCCGGTGTGATGCAAACGTGTGATCGTCTGGACAACGAGATGAACGAGATCCGACGAAAGAAGATGCGTCAGCCGACGATTTTTGAGAGCCTTGGACTGATTGATAGAGCTAATAAATGATGGACTTATGACAATGAAGCCGTTTTTACAAACCCTCGTAATTATGCCACTCTTGCTCGGTCCAACGGGTGGCATAGTACTGAGATTCGAGTGTAATCCTTCCAGGACAGTGTAGGCGATACTACCTCTGAATTGGCGAAAGCTACCAGTATGGTCCCACGAGGTTCATTACTATGCCCAATACTCTATCTGATCTTGGTCGATAATCTAGCATCGCAATAGTCATGTCCCTGCTGCATGTTTCCTGATGATGTCAAATCCGTCGGATCCAGTGATCGCGGTGATTTGTTGAAAGATATTAAAAAGGTCATTTAATGGACACCGGATCGGGATCTTCCTCTGAACAAGTAAATGTCATCTGTCATGCAGCAGTCAACATAATTACATTAACTGCATTTAGCAGTAGTATCGACTTTTAATTTATTCAGAGGGTTTAGGATTGATGTATAGTTGCAACACAGACTTCAATTGGGCTGCGCAATGTGATTCAGCTGCACAAAATGTTAGAATAGAAATCTTCAGGCTTAAATGAGTCCTGACATGTGAACAGCTGGGAGTGTTTATCTCCTTATATACGGCCGCATTTGGAATACTACGTGCAAGACCGGAGCTTTTGTTCCGTAAAGCCATATTACTGGCTACGAAAATCGTTGAAGTTATGTTTGGACAACCGCAAGAGGAAAGTCTAATTTTTAAGTCGCTTCTCACTCCAGCGTCGGTGTCTACCGGGTGACCTAAGAAAAACCCTCAAAATCCCAAAGAGCTTAGGCGACGATGGTTGTCAAATCCTCTCTCTTGATCGATCAACACTTCAACTAGAGGGGATACATATGAGCTTGCAAAAAATCACACTCTTCTGCGTCTTATGCAACACTTCTTCATTGAAAGAGTGATAAGCTCCTAGAACAAGCTGTCTGAGAAAGTAATTGCTTGCAAATCAGTGGGTGCGCTCTAAAGGGGTGTGGATGACTCGTGCCATATAGTTTGCCCTGAATCCTTTCGATTAACATGCAAGTCGCCTGTCAATAGATTTAGAATAAAAATATTTTTTTTATTCTAAATATATGCGAATTTTTCCACAGATCAAAAAATAAAAAAATGAATAAAAATCCAATTACATAACGTCTCGTTTAAAATTTCATGTTTTACACGTACGCATAAATTTTCTATAACTAACTTTTCAATGGCATGGTGAAGAGGTAACCATTATATTTTTCCCAGTCGCAGGTAAAAATAGTGGGACAAAAGGACAGCCTGGAAAACACTGAACGTATTATCGCATACGATGAGGATACTGAAAAACAATTACCAAACTTCAGCAGTGGGTATCGCACCTGTTGTATTTCACTCATTTTGCTATTCGCAATTGTTGATTATTGTGACCTTGACAATATATACGTTTTGAATCCAACCAGCGCGGTTCGTTCTCTCTCGCTGTTTCTGAGCCGATTAAGTGAGAACTTGTTTGCAACTGTCTGGACTGACTGCAATGAATGTTTGGACTGTGAAAATCATTAACGCTCACGGATATAACTCCATTTTAGCGAGCTTGTCACTTTTTTCGTTACCTGAACTGAACTTCCATCTTAACGGATTTAATCAAGTCAATTTCTGCATTACTGTTCGTACTCGAAATCTTCGACATCTTGGAGAATCAGTATCCTTCCCATCACAATTTCCTTGCTCAAATCACTTCAGCCTTCGGTGAGTTATTTTGAATTTTCTATCTGTATATCTTCATACAACATTGTAGCTATTATTTTTGTAATCTCTGATAGATTTTTCAAGCCCATACCGCTACAAATTGGTGAGCCTGACGTCTACAAATTGTTGAACTTCTTCTGACCACGAACTGTTTATCCTCAAAGTTTTTCATCTGCTTTCGCATAACTTTTCTCATTCTCCAATTTTGATTTTTATACATAATGTCTGATTCCGAAGTCGCTGACACTAACGCACTAATGAAAGAGCGAATAGATAAACTCGAAGTCCTAATACAGCAGTTAATTCCACTCTCCCGACAGCAATATTCTAAACCGCATTGAACGTTCCACAATCGCTCACAGTCAAGATCCCGTCACTCATCATCCCAGCGTCCCCAAAACGATCCAGAAACCTGCTGGTATCACAAACGTTACGGGGATGCACCTCGTAAATGCATCAAGCGTTGTGTTCACGTGTCATCAAGATCTCCATCTGGAAACTTGCAAGCCACTTAGTAGAGACGAAGGCTGCAGTTGGCAATTCTTCCCAAAGTCGTCTACTATTTGTTTACGATCCATCAACCTCTCTCCGTTTTCTCATTGACACCGGTGCTGCGATCAGTGTAGTTCCACCATCTGTCAGAGAGCGACAAAGCATATGCTACGCAATTTCTCTGCAGGCTGCCAATGGAAGCGCCATTCAAACATACGGTCGTAAATGCCTTACACTCCGATCCTTCGACGCCAGTTTCCGTGGATTTTGTTATTGCTGACACCCAGTATCCCATTATTGTAGCTGATTTTTGTCATCCTTCGGCCTCACGGTCAATCTAAAAGACAGAAAACTACTAGACAGCATCACCACTCTAATCAGTCTCCTGAAACTCATCATCCATTCATTCAGTTGGCGTACACCTTTCTCCTCAATCTGACTCTGGTTGTTTTAATAACATCCTCGATAAATTTCCTCAATTGACACACCAATCGTCCGACTCCGTAACTGTCAAACACGATGTGGTTCATTCGATTGATACAACAGGTCTGCCCGTTTCTGCACGTCCTCGCCGTTTAGCTCCCGACAAACTGAAAGCAGCAAAGGCCGAATTTGAACACATGCTTCAGCTTGGCATAATTCGTCCGTCCAATAGCTGCTGGTAATCACCTCTCCATCTTGTTCCAAAAAAATCTACAGGTGATTGGAGACCATGTGGTGAATATCGTGCACTAAACGCCCATACCGTCCCATACCGTTACCCTATCCCACACATCCATGATTTTTCATTTAATATTTACGGTAAAACAATTTTTTTCTAAAATCTACCTTGTGCGTGCATATCATCACATCGCCATTGCCGAATGCGATATCAAGAAAATTGCCCTCACTACTCCTTTTGGTCCCTTCGAATTTGTTCGCATGCCATTTGGCTTACGTAATGCAGCACAGACATTCCAGCGTTTCATTGATCATGTCGTCAGAGGTCTCGATTTCGTTTTTGTCTACATAGATGATGTTTTAATTGCTAGTTCCTCGCCAGAAGAACACAAACGTCATCTATCTCTTGTTTTTGAACTTTTTTCTGATTTCGGACTCAACATCAACCCTTCAAAATGTCTCTCTGGTGTAAATCCTCTTGATTTTCTTAGACATCACATTGATGCTCACTCAATCACCCCCTTAGCATCTAAAGTGGCTGCCATGAAGGATTTTCCGATCCCCACTTCCATTAAACAGTTGCAACGTTTTCTCGGTATGATAAACTATTACCGTCGTTTTTGTCTCATCGCTCGAATGTGCTTCATCCGCTGACCAACCTGTTACGTGGATCAAAGAAAGAATTATCTTTCGACTCGGAAGCACTTACTGCATTCGAATCAGCAAACGAAGCTATTGGCGATGCAACTGCCCTTATTTATTTGAAATACTGATCGCTTTGGAGGTACAAACACAAACAAAACAAAACCACCTTTTTACGCAATCCAGTCTTGGTCACCCTGGATTCAGAAAGACATCAATCTTCTGCAGCGTATTGACCACCGAACCACAAAGCTTGTACCCGGACTAGCTGCTAAACCATACGAAGAGCGCTTGAGGAGCCTCAATCTTTTCGACTTCCGCTGTCGTCAACTATGAGGTGACCTCATACTGATGTACAATATTATGTACGTCCCTAACCATCCCTTGTCCAAACTTTTCACACGCTCGCCACCCCGTGCCAGTCGGAAACATGAACTTACAGTGCCTATTCTCACTCCAAGACTGAACTGTCGAAGATATTCGTATGCTGTACGTGTAAGTTTCACATGGAACACCCTCCTCTCCACTGTTACACACTCAGCCAACCTGGATATTTTTGAAGCTAATTTGGACAAATACTTGAGAGACAACCAAAACTTTGATACGATTTACACTACATGAGTTTTCCTATTCTTTCTTCTTATTGTATATACCTCATAACTCCATCCTATGGTTATTGTTGAGCTAAATGCTTTTTAGACTATTACAACGTTGAATCACTTTGAATCACTTTGAATACCCGTCTCATTCCAACTACAGACGCCTCCAATTTTGCAGCTGGAGCAGTTCTCCAGCAACTCATAGATAATGACTTGCACCCATTATCATTTTTTTTCTGAAAACTTTTCACCGACACAATCGAACTACAGCGCATTCGGCCGAGAACTTCTTGCTATATACCTCGCCATCCGACATTTTCGACATCTGTTAGAGGGTCATACATTTACCGTGCTAAGGAATCACAAACCTCTGGTATATGCAATCCGATCTCGCCACGACAGACATTCTCCTCGTGAAAACCGACAACTTGATTTCATCTCACAGTTTATGACAGACATTCGCCACATTTCCGGTACTTCAAATGTTGTCGCAGACTTTCAATCTCGCCCCGGAGTAGACGCCATTATTTAGGCCAATGTCAGCCTAGAAACCATTGCTGTGGAGCAACGTCGTGAAGATTTTTCTTCTAAAGCTGATTCTATCCAGTCTATCAAACTGACACCCATGCCTTTGCCCTTCTTAGACAAAACCATTTTGTGTGACACTTCCAATCATACCATACGTCCATTTATCCCCGTTACTCTTCGCAAAGCCATTTTTGATCCTTTGCACTCGATTTCTCACCCTGGAATTCGTGCAACTACTGTGTTGATTTCGTCACGTTCTGTTTGGCCTGGCATGAATCAGGATATTCGCCAGTGGGCAAGATTCTGCGTTCAATGCCAACGTAATAAAGTTCTTCGGTTTACAACTACTAGTCCCGGACATTTTCCAAACCCCGAAGCTCGTTTTTCGCATGTTCACCAAGACTAAGTTGGTCCTCTTCCTTCTTCGAACAACTTCACCTACATTTTGACTGCTGTTGACCGGTTTACCCGATGGCCCATCGCCGTTCCTATTTCTGATATTTCTTCAGAGTCTGTTGCTCGTGCTTTCATTCAGCATTGGGTAGCAAACTTCGGTGCACCCGCTATCGTTACCACTGATCGTGGAGCTCAATTTCAATCTTCTCTATTTCGTGATCTCTCAACATTCCTTGGCTGCCAACATATTCGCACTACGGCATATAACCCATCTGCTAACGGTTTAGTTGAACGTTATCATCGACAATTGAAAGCCGCTTCAGCCTGCCAAGTTGACCCGAGCAAGTTGGCCGAAAACCTTCCACTTGTCCTTCTTGGATTACGTACATGCATTAAAGAAGATTTAAAATGTTCTCCCGCAGAATTGGTCTACGGTTCATCCATATCATTGCCTGGTGATTTTGTCAGTCCTCTTAAACATTTTCCACCCGTTTCTGACCTCATTTCCCGGTTAAGCAATTCTGTTTCTCGTTTACGATACCAACCTCCTCGTCCTTCCACGCCTTCAATCTATAAACACCCAGACTTAGATACGTGCGACTTCATGATTGTGCGTCGTGATACCATAAGCAAATCATTACAACCACGTTACCATGGTCCATATCAAGTCATCTCACGCCAAGACAAACATTTCGTGTTAGACATCAACGGTCGCCGTGATACCGTCTCAGTTGATTGATTGAAGCCTTCCTTTGTTGAACAATCTTCCCACGTTTTGCCCCAGTCAAGAACCTCCGTATCACACTCCGACAGCTTTCAACTGAATTCAAAGCCCGTTCCCACACCTGATGCTACATTACCCGTTAAGCCTGTTCCCACTGTTGCGACTCGCAGTGGTAGGCGCGTCATGTTCCCACAGCATCTGAATGACTATGAGCGTGAGTGATATTTCGAGCCTATTGTACGCTCTGGGAGGGGAGTATTGTTGTATTTCACTCATTTTGCTATTTGCAATTGTTAATCATTGTGACCTTGACAATATATACGTTTTGAATCCAACCAGCGTGGTTCGTTCTCTCTCACTGTTTCTGAGCCGATTGTGTGAGAACTTGTTTGCAACTGTCTGGACTGACTGCAGTGAATGTTTGGACTGTGAGAATCATTAACGCTCACGGATATAACTCCATTTTAGCGAGCTTGCTACTTTATTCGTTACGTGAACTGAACTTCCATCTTAACGGATTTAATCAAGTCAATTTCTGCATTACTGTTCGTACTCGGAATCTTCGACATCTTGGAGAATCAGTATCCTTCCCATCACAATTTCCTTGCTCAAATCACTTCAGCCTTCGGTGAGTTATTTTGAATTTTCTATCTGTATATCTTCATACAACATTGTAGCTATTATTTTTGTAATCTCTGATAGATTTTTGTAACCCCATACCGCTACACACCTTCCAAGCTTTCCATCTACAGAAATTCTGGACTCTCGATAGGCTTATCAGCCATTTACAGCCCCTTGCCAACTGAACTGAACCGAACATGCATTAACTCTCTAACGTTCCGGTTATCACATCTCTCCCATCTACCATTCTTTTTGACTTGTTGGACTATGACACTGTGATACTGATACTGATACTGCCTCAGTGTGGTAAATTTCTGGAACCTAATTGCAGAAGAACTTATATCCTGCAGTTCTGTCGCGAGTTTTGAGAACGGTTTGGACCGCATCTGTGGTAAGCTTTTTTATGAATTCTCCCCCTAATTTCTATGCAACATTAGGTAGTTAAGCTTTTTTAGCGTTGTCTGATAAAAAGTAAATGCTAGAGTTATGTTATTTTCTAAATACACAACTTTTCTCTAGCTGACCTCTTACCGTACTGTTGAAGAGAAATTTATTTATATTTTCCAAGCATCATTCATAAGGAGGTGCTTCCTGAATACAGCCCGGATTATCCCTTGGCGTCGCGACCGTCAAGGTTATTCAAATCACAACAAGAATGAACGCGTCGACAGTTGTGGTTGCTTCTCTGCAGCTTTCCTCAGATAGAAATTCTAGACGCTCAATTGACACGTTAGCCACTTACCACCCCGTGCAACTGACCTGAACTGCACTGATATCGCAATCATGCGTTAACATAGTTAAGAATTTCCGACCGGTAAGCTTGACTAGTGTTTTATGTTAAACCTTGAAAAGACTTATCAGGGATCGATTGTGCAGCCACCTCGTGCACAATTCATCATTAGGCACGGTTCAACATGGCTTTCTTAAAGGAAGGTCGTGTCTCTCGAATCTTTTATGTTTTTCAGATCGAGTTTCTAAGACACTGGATGAAGGCGGACGAGTAGAGGTCTTTTACTTAAACTTTGGTAAGGCGTTCGAATCGGTTAATCACAGGTTCCTAGGGATGAAGCTCGCGGCCAAAGGCATATCAGGTCAGCTTCACGACTGGATAACCAGTTTACTTCGTGATAGATCCTTCCAGGTCCGCGTGGGCGACACTACCTCTGAATTCGCAACAGTTACCAGTGGGGTCCCACAAGGTTCAGTATTAGGCGCAATACTCTTTCTGATCTTCATCGATG
>JACCGJ010023969.1:0-18757 GCA_013407085.1 Atriophallophorus winterbourni | reverse complement strand
TAAGCGCCTTGTGTGCTTGACCACGAATCACTATGTGATTCTGTGCTTGAGCATAGTGGTTCGTTGTACGAACCCTGTGCAACAGTGGCATTTAAGTATGACTTAGTTAACTATAAAATATACTTATAAAACTTAAACAAATCGTTACTTGAATGTTTGCTTCCATGTACTTCAAAAGAGAAGCAATGTTAATTTCGATTGTGCCATAAAGAGAGATTATTTCGACAGAAAATATTTTTTTGGGTAATTTGTTCTTAATAGCATGTGTGTTTCGTGTAAGAATGAATCACCGAGGAGTTCAGTAAACTACAGCGTTTTGAAGATAAAACGTCGTCAAAATGCAATCTAACTGATCAGTGAAACAGTGCATCGGTGTATATGACCATGATAGTAATATAGTCAGCGCGTGTGTACTAACGTTCCGCTGCACAGCAGTGAAAGATCGACCATCCATGCCAAACACGAATGGATTTAGAATGCTGTATACGAAAGTATAATCTGTGGCATCTCAAACATTTGGTTGTGGACGAAGTGACAAAATGCCAGAATGTTTTCTAAATATGGTTTGAGGGGAATTCTTACCCTTATACGACACCTCGGCCTACACTAGCTGGCGCATTTGTTAAGAAGAAAACTCGATCGTTTTCTATAAGATGTACTATGTGGTGTGTTAGAATCATGAAGGCGAATGTTAGGGAGACAACACATTACTGTACAAAAACTTTTGCAAATGAGAAATTGAAGATTTTGACGTCATCACCAAGCTAGAAAATATTCAATACTTCACGATGCTACTAAACGTAGATCATTCGAATGCGTGTGAATGTCTCTGATCAACAGAATACTGCACATCGTTGCTAGCGATGCTCAAGAGATTGTTCCTCCCTGATCGGACGGTTCAATCATTGAAAAAGATTCAGAGCTCGAAACAATACGCATCCTCATTCAACATCATCCGAAATGGTTCAACAAGGGTAATACCAGATGCATACATGAGATATTGAACAACCGAAAATTTGCAGCGTTGAAGAAGCTTTTTTAAGCTTTTGAGGCACCAGAATAATGTGGTATTTTTATAAGTCAATAAATGAATCGTAATTTAAACTTCGCCGTGATTGTACATGGCAAACTTTGTTGGAATCATCATCCTAGGAATAACGAGGATTGAAATTGCGCCAAGCATGAGATCCCTGTATGATAAGCGGAAGATGACCTCACAGCACAATACAACAGACAGAAGAGTTGAATCTTTCGGCAATACAAATGAAAAAATCGAATAAATTCGGCGTTATGAGAAACTACGAGATGTCGGTTTGAGTTGTAACCGGCTTGGAGGAAGAGTATGAACATCAACAGCTAATTTACAACACGATGTACGTTTTGTTCGGAGCAAGAGTTGATCTCGTGCGTCCTTACACAATTATGTCCACCAACAGAAAACTCATTCGCATGCATTTCCATCACACACCCCACGACCGGTTCCGTGCTGTCTGCACTCAACTGGTAGTGATATTAGGATTCGCATCAACATACGCTACGGTTTTGCTATAACTTTTGTGCACTTTAACCAGTTGATCGAATCATATTCAGTGTTTGGTAATGGTACCGATGATTATTGCCGGTATCAGTGTAGGAGTTGAGGGATGGAGTAATTGCGTCACTTCAATCGACGGCAAATTGCGTTTTCTGACTTAACGCCAGTTGAATTGTTTACGGAGGCGCTTGAGACACGTGGTTCAACGGCAATCTAACGGATTTTTAGTAAATTTTTCCACAAGACACTTCCAAGGATCATGAGTTCATATTTGAGAACAGTCACGAAAGACACAATAAGGTCATGGTCCCCGTTGCTCAAGAAAGATTAGGAACTCATTCATCGAATCTATCACTGTTGAAGAAAATCAGTTCTCAGCATCTGCAACAAAATTTACGACTAAAAATAGCTTACATGAATTTAGTTGTCTATCTTAATCGATAAATTAGAGAGGACATTATCCTGTTGACAAAAAAATCTTATCTTCAAACCATTCGTTATAGAAACTATGCACACGTAGTTATAATCGGATTTATCGGACGTATGATTAAACGCTGGTGGTACCCATCAACACCTTGACCATAGAAAGTATTTTTATTTTGTCTGTGCCTTTTTTCGTGGAGCAGTTTACCTTCTGCCGTTACAGACTCAATTAGCTTGCATGAGTTGAACACGAAATTAAACGAGTTTTTATGGAATTAACCATTTCCTGGGTACTCATATACGGTTTCATCCAATTGCGTTGCTAGTTTTTATACACTTAGATTTTAATTTTTACCATCCGGTGGTTATCGTTATGCTCGATGCATTTTAGACCATTACATACCTTGAATTACATTAAATAACCTTTACAGCGTTTTTTCGACACTTACCGACTTAGTCCCGATTCACACACTGAGGTCAACCATCACAACGTCAATTTACGTTCACTGACGAGCCCAGAAACACAATAGAAGATTAACAAAGTTATACTCGAATGCCACTGTTTCAACGGGTTCGTACAACGAACCACTATGTTCAAACACAGAATCTCTTAGTGATTCATGGTCAAGCACTCAAGGCGCATATGGATGACCAAAGTGATGTGTTGTTATAGTCGAAAAAACAAAAAGAAAGAGAAAAAATATTCATAGAGTAAATTTATTTTAAATTTCCCGTAACACAAGGGTTTCGACATCAATTACGTATGTAAAACATTACGCATGATTTTACCACAGCCAATTAGGTGGAGGATTTCGGTTTATTTTTGCATTTGAAAAACTTGTTTGACATTAAACACGAGTACGATCGCTTCATGGTTGATGTCTTTGCATGCCAATAAATCCTTATCAAATAAATGATGTTTTCATGTTTGTAAAACGCAATTGTATTTATAGTTCGCGTCCAACTAATCAACCTACTCAAAACACAATCTATACTGGTCAAAGTATTGAAATGTTAATATGTAGTCAATGAATCTAATTATGTTGAAATCGACAGGCTGCCTTCGTTTTCGCATACCACTAAGAAAGGGGGATTCTATTAACGACTTCATCTCCTTTCTACCCTCCAGGATATCCAGCTGCGCTCTCACGGACATTCTCAACTTCCATTATTGAATACGTCGACGACAAAGCTATCGGTTGTGTCGTACCTCGAAACAATTGTCCAAATCCGTTCTCTGCTGGATTGGATGGAATAGATTCCTGGTGGGAATATAGATGCGTCTTTATAACCCTTCACATTTCGCTAATCTCATTCACTAATCTGCGTGGCAAGCGAACAATTCCGCAATGATTTTAGGCTGTCTACATTCAAGTATATCGACCTAACTAGAGATAAACAAGTATCTAGAAGTAATCAAATTCAGCAAAGTTACATGGATGTATCATGTCAATGGAAATCGTTCTTTCTTGCTCCTCACTGTAGAAGTATTTCTTCAAGCTGCGACTCTCGCCCCATTCATCTTTTCAGCATACTACCCTGCTCTTTCACGGCCTTCCTCAACGTTTGGTCTCAAATACGCTGATTAAGTGATCATTTGATGTGTTGTACCTTGGAACAGCCTTTTCAAATGCACTCTCAAATGCATTGTAAAAATCACTAACTGGTCTGAAGAGAGACGTTTGTTTTTAAATCCCGAAAAATATGTAGAACTTCTGTTCACTGTGGCAATAAGCGTGATACATTGTGTAGCAATCTTCAGCGATCTGGAATCAAATTCACATCTCTTCGTAGTGAGGAACTTGTCAGTTATTCAAGAGTCACGATTTTTGTGAACTTAAGCTGGAATCCCCATCTGAATTCTACACTTTATAAACACATTTTAGGCGATTCAACTTCGTGCTTTTGGCATAAGGCCTAAGCTGATCTTTCACCCCATCTTCTATACAGCTCTTCTGCAATTTTTCATGCATTCCTTTCAAAAGACTTGTGTTGATAAAACGTTGGTTCAAAATTATTTTATTTGCAAGTGCAAGTTCGTACGAACGCGTTTTGGAAGTAATAATCAAACAACGCTAATTGTCATATGATCGACTTATATATAATATTATTGCTGATAATTCCGAGCAAATTCATACCAAACGGAATCTTTATTATAACTCGATCAAAATATAATATTCTACCATCTTGAACACAAATATGTCAGCGCTCCTTCATCTCTTTTCGCCTAATAGTCTGTGTGCCAAAAGGATTCAGTTATCGAACAATTAAAACTTTTTATCTTTTGATGAGATTGACTTGCGCATTTAATACACCATGCATTATGCGTTCTGATGAATGCATCATTCTTAGCATAGCTCACTATAATTCAGTTGCCTAAACAATTCATGACTATTAATTAATTGAATTTTTCCTTCTACACAGCTCTATTGCTCGATATTCGAGAAAACCTGATGCGAACAAGACTGGTTTAAAGAAAGTCATTTGAATTTTCTATTGATGAATTTGTGCAGACTGCTCATCCTCGCATAAAGCGGTTTCCTTGCACCAACCCATCATTTACAAAAGATTTTAAGTGCTGAGTATACTCTGAAAATCATAACCTTTATAATATGATGATGATAAAATGTTCTCGAATTAACTATAAAATCGATATTGCTTTCCAACCCTATTCTGATTTATTTGGACAGCTAAACATTTAACATAAGCTTCCTCAATAACATACATCATTTGGAACTACATTTTTCCGGGTTGTGACAAATCATCAGTTTTTGAATCTTTATAAATTGAAGTACCATGAAAGATTCGATGGATGCAAGGATGGATGGATGGATGGATGGATGGATGGATGGATGGATGGATGGATGGATGGATGGATGGATGGATGGATGGATGGATGGATCAATGTATGATTGCTTCTCGTTATTTAATTATTTAAGTTCAAAACTAACAACGTTTGTTATCGCTCATCACGATGAATCTCATAATATTTTGGAAGAGCATTCTGAATATGCAGAAATTACCGATGACAGCGCTGTCACGGGAACTTTAGGATTCTTCCAACCATCACACCTTTTTGAGAGTAGTTGGAACTTTTTGTTCGACTCGTGGTCACTTGGATCTATGCCAGTAGCATTCACCCTAAATATGCCTTACCGATTTGCACAATCTCATGGCGCTTGCAAAATCTGCTGATCTGTATGCCTTCCCTGATCCAAGCTGATTAATGATTTTGATAGAGATATAACCACTTTCTTTTTGTGCCTGATCCGATATTTCAAACACCGGATACCACATAAGATATATCTGTAATCATAATTTGAAAAAAATGAAATTTCAGACCTGCATGTTGATTCTTGCATACTATAAGCGATTTTTTGGAATATTTGTGTATTAGAATCTTGATCAATATGACTACGGTTTGTTTCAACCTAACACAATTTAGCGGGAGAATGCTCCCAATAATGAACTTAAAAGTTTATAATGTTTTAGCTACCTATTGATTGATTACCTATAACACAATTTCATGATTTTCAACACCATCTAACAAGCGTGTCAAATAAAAATATCGCACTAAGAGGCTCGATATGAATTTGTAACTTTGAAAAATTGAAATCAGTTTAGAATATCAATCGTGAGTGTATACATATTATTAAATGCGTATAGATTACAAAACATCTAACAAATAGTTGTACACAAACCGCTTGCTAAAGTCGTTTATTGGAAAATGTATCATTGCAATTATTTAATAAAATGGACTACTTATGAGTAAGACAAATATAAAGAAACATCGCCCAATCCGAGTACGTCTAATAATTATCTTCCTCAAAATATTTTTCTCATTTCCATCCTTTGTTCTTCCACAGTACCTGATCCTCAGCCAGCAAATACTATATTCTACTTCAAATACCGAAGAAGTATGATCACTTCACAGAATAACTCAAGTACCGATTCAATTCATTCCCTATATACAATCAGGCTGAAGAATGTAACCGAATGTGAGTCTCCAATCGCTTCACCGTCTTTGATTTGTTGCTAACATAGAAATAGCAATCTATCACAGCGATAACATTCAAGGAGGTGCTGGGTTCAATGTTCATTCCGCACTTGGGTTCGATTATGTGTGAAGCACTCAGCAATCATTCAATCAAATGAGGTAATCAAAAATGGAACGCAACCCAATTTTTTTATTAAAAATTATGAATGTCATATACTTTACTCCTGGTTGCGTGACTACTTTGACGTCATCACGCGAGAGTTCGACTCAATTGAGTGTTGCTGAAGATTACAAAGGTAACCAGCGCATTAGCGCAAGAATCTTGAACGGACCGCTTTTATTTCTTATATACATAAAAGTTTCGCCTCATTGGTAACATTAATGTTGGTTCTGTTCGCCGAGAGGTTCTGCTTCAGATTGTGAGAAACTCTCAAGAGATTATGACATGTCAGATTGAGGGCCTCAAACGATGAGGCGCTTAGCATACAGATATGCATGGTGCTTTACTTTGTGCACATCTAGAATGAACTAAATGCTTCGTATAGCGCTTTGTATCAAATGAATTCAGAATATAAATAAGTGCAATTCTGTAGAGAACAGTTCACTCTCAGTATGAATATTGACAGGCTTTCAGGTTGTGACGCATCTTCTAACGAACACTTGAAAGATTTTTGTCAGTAAAGTTATACATGATACTTTTATTTAACGGACTTCGTTGTGTCGGAAAGATATTGTCCGCTACGTCAAACGTTTTTCGAAAGCGTTAAAGTTAGTGATGGGTCTTCGACATGTTCTGTACACCGAAACATCACAACGCCTGTGTCTGTGTGCCTTTACACAATGTAAGACACGGTGCGCTAACATTCAAACCTGTAAAATTGTATCTACAGATGGACTTCTACTATGAGACTTGTGTTCCTGATGGGGTGGAAAATTCACAAGCTGACAAAAAGTATCCTTATACATCTTAAATTCACTTGTTGATTGCTAGCGAAATTTCTTCGCGGTGCTTGCTAGATTTTTCATTAATTACATACCTCAACATGTGGTGTGCTGACCGTGCATTGCAATTGGTAAAACAAAATGAGGCGAAAAATTGCTATACTCGTTATATACCATTATTTTCACATATTCATTCATACTCTCATCAAGTGGTGTTTAAAATGTGCGCTTATATAATTATAGGTCCTTCAATACACGAAACCTGCATCTGCTGCATTTTATGTTTTTTCCCTGAAATTTAAATTGGACTGTTCGTTAGAGTGGTGCGCAGAGATGTACGCATGAGGATTCATTATGTGAAAATGGCTGTTGTCCTTGCAGTGAAAGCTCCCCTTCACCGCGACACCTGAAAATCTGAGAAATACTAGGCTGATACCTCTAAATAACGATGTCGTGAAAGAAGATGTCAGTAAAAATATATATATAGCTACCGATTGCTTAGAACGATGATTCTGGGTCTAGGTATTTCTTCGAGTTTCGATCCCGAAAAATTTTTGCTTCTTGTATTTATTTAAAATGGCAGGTGCAGATTGAGATGAAGGTATTCCATACCCTATGTGATGATAATCCATGGAGTTATGTGTTCGATCTTTTAAAAATCTAGTCACCTGCCTCCCACCCTTTCGCTGTTATAAGAACCAGACCTGTCGGGTCACAGGATCACGCTTGCTGCACATTAGCTGTACATAGTAGCCAGGAGCTATATAAGACGCGCGCTGTTAAAAGTAATGAATCGCGGAATACACGCAACAACTGATCAGCATTATAAATTTCTCGTTATCGTATTTTCTGAATCACAGTTTTGACTTTATTTTCACGAATACAAATTTCCCGCTACTCTGAGTTGCTCTTCTCATCTTATTAGAGATCCGTGCAATGTGCTTGGATTTCTCACTGCCAATTGTGGGAATATTGTTTGTCTGTTCCAAAAGAACTTCTCCATAGTACAGTCGTGCTTTTTTCTCGGATTTGTCGTGACTACATCTATGATCATACTTTGACGACTAGACTGCATCTGTCAATAGCCAATCTAGGAAAAATCACTTTCCAATTGGATCGAATAATTATTTTAAGTGGATAATTTTCCATTTTCACATATCCTGTAATTTTCACGTAGCTTGAACCATCACGAGTTCACGCCGTGTCTGTTTCCATTTCAAATGCGTTGCATGAAAATAATGCTACCGTCATCAGCGTCGAAACATCAATTCGGAATCTAGACCTGTAAAGTTGCAGAACGATTCGGCTGTAATAGAGTATTAATTTGCCGTAAGTATTCGACTGGACTATACGTGACACTGCATGATTATATGGTATTACTTTTTTATGAACGAATATTAACTTTGATTTCGTAATTGTGAAGTTGACTGTTCAGCTGGTGCAATGTAAAATTTAGCGTGTTGTATTCGGCCAGCACTCTCACGCGAAACCAAATTTTAACGCCATGTTTATGTTACTGACGTACCAGTCACACGACTAAATTGTAAACATTTTGAAAAAGTCCCGTCTTGGAATAAATAATAACTTCACAAAGGTTGCGAAATTTGTTTCATTCTACGTCATCACACGAACACCCAAGTATAAAAGTTTAACATTCATGCGCTTCCTAGCAGAACTTTGAAAAGCAATGATCGCACTTCATCCGGTAAGAAGGTTTGTTCGTTTCCGAAATTTGTATCTTCTAATGTTTATTATTATTATTGGTGATAATAGTAAACGACGTTATACTTGAATGCCACTGTTACATAGCGTTCGTACAACGAAGCACAATGTTCAAACACACCATCACATAGTGATTCGTGGTCAAGCACTTAACACGCTCATGGATGACCAAAAAGATGTATTGCTCACATCCCCGAAATTATACTCAACTAATGGTTTCTGGCTGTTTGCCTTCATCAGGCGAAGACAGTACGATTAGCCTCAGTGATCCTTGAAACAGTGGTTAAATGGTAAACAAGGTTATACTTGAATGTCACTGTTGTATAGTATTCGTACAACAAACCACGATGTTCAAACACACAATCACATAGTGATTCGTGGTCGAGTTCTCAAGGCGCTTGTGGATTACCAAAGTGATGTGTTGCTCACAATTTCCGAAGATGTGAGCAACACATCACTGTCATAATAGTAATGATCACTCTAAATGTTGATAGGAAACCTCAAATCAGTTGTCAGTCGCAAATGATTGTGTGTACAATGAAATTGTTTATTGTATCTCATGATAATAAAATAGTCTCCTTCGAAGCCTCTCTTCTTTATCTGCTTTCTACTCAACGTTTTCTATCCGCTATTTTCGTTTTTATGAATTCACCAATGGTCAATTAGCTTCAGTTATATGAAGGAAACAACAGGTTATTTTGCTGGGATTACATTCACTTTTAACTGGCCCAGTCAAATTGTAATGACCTCCTACTATGATCACTTAAACTCGATCTCCATTGGCTACATATTATTTGCAAACAAACCTCAAATCATAACCGAAATGCCAGTTGTAGAAATCTCTTTTCCCTTGACGTAGAAGATTTTGCAGCCGTCCTTGTTTGTCTTTCGTTAGAATTGTACAAATTTCGGTATCAATATAGGTTTTACTGTGAAAATTGTTGATTGCCTCTTTGATTAATGGGGTCCATGCTATCGAACAGTTGCATTATACTTGATTTACTTGTGAGCTGATAATTATGATTGAGAGACCTGAAAAAATATTTTTCTTGAGCGTCTCAAATAATTTTTCGTTCAGAGATGATATACGTGGATATATACAAGACCTACAAAAATGTTTTTGGTAAAATAAATGTCATGAAATAATGTTTAGTATGATTATCAAACACAAAATCACAGTTTTCCATGAGGGCATCAAATGATTTACAGACAACATTAAACGGTATCAGATAGAACGAAGTGAGTAAGTAAACTGTTCCACAATGCGAACAAAAAATGCCTGTTTGCTGCAGATCCACCAACTTTTTGAAATAAGCGGATCACCGTACAAGTGAGTTTATGTTATAGGTTCAATAATTATCCGCGGGAAATGGGTTATTTAGCTGAGTTCTTGTTGTTGAATCTCTTCGGTTGATGTCGACCATGAATGTACACCACAAGTCATCGTGTATTGTCGAAATAAAAACTTGTTGCTCATCATTGTCTCCTGTATTTTGCCGAATTTTCTAAGGAACATTTCGTATGGATTATTAAACGTTTCGATGGCAAGATTTGTCGCTCCGTGGTTGGCATTTACGAATAGATTATTACACTCATTCATCTAGGCACCCAATTCTAGGTCACGATATAATTCTATCAATTAGTCCATATAACAAGGTTATACTACTGTACCCTGTTGCATAGGGTTCGTACAACGAAAAACGATTTTCGGGGGATGTGAGCAACACATCACTTTGGTACTCCATATAACGTTAAAATTTGTTCAAGAAAATTTTATTATCAAATCCGACTGTACAGTCACACAAATCTTCACGGTGTATTGGGTAATTTCGAGTTTGCAAGTTACATCTAGCGTCAACAGCAAATCGCACCATTCTGTCTTCGATTTCTCTTTGTTTCTTGATACCCCCGCTACCTTGCCCAATGCTCAAGTACATAACACACTTAAGATCGATTACATAGATGTTTGCAAACATTCCGAAGCTGGATTTTGACATTGAAAAATTATTTGGTCGATAAATATGATTTCCCTTGCAATCGTGCCAACAAAACATTTCACCAAATTTAGGGTGGCATTCATGGCAGAGTTAGTTTTGATTTGAACAACATGTTATTCATCTTGGACGTCGTGATATTTACACCATAGTAACCCTAGGTCTCGTCATCCTAAAACAGCAAAAATGCTTCCGATCACGCATAATTTTTGATGGAACTCTTAGTGAAAATTAGGAAGTAGAACCAAAACAGTCATCTTAGTGGAAAACCTATGATCGATCGTTCTATTGTCTATACGTGTAACCTGCCGCATTTGTTATACGAGATAGAAAAATAACGCGAGTATTCAGTTATATGTCGCCTTGCCGGTTCCAATCATGGCTCTGAAGACGAATGAATGTATACACTATGGCGTATCAGCTCACATCCGGCATGCAGTTCCCGAACGAATATTATTGTTTGTTCATTGAATCATCGATGCTATGCGTGAACATTAGCTGACGTTATTTAAAGCGACATTGAAAATATCTTTTGTATCTCTGAATTGAGCCACCGATAATTTTGTTTGTATTTCATTATGAATTTGTTAACCATTTTTCGTTTTTTTTTAAGAAATACCGTTTTTGATTTTTGTACCATGACTCCAGTTATTCACAAAGAAGTATTCGTTAGATATAATGTTTTGATATAGTCATAGAGAGTTCCCATGTCGATTTTTTACCAAAACAAGCGCCACAAGGCCGAATGATGGGACGGAACATCTGGTTGATGGCAAAGGATTAAACGTTTTGCTAATCATCATCAAAACAATGCTGTTCTCTGTTGAAACCAGGAATTACATTTCCAAAAGTTACACATCTTGGATGACGTTCATCACATTTTACGAATTCCTTCATCATATATATATGAAAATTCAATCCTTAGGATCGGCCTACCGATCGGCACCTCAGTTTGTCGCTTGTGAACCTAACATTCAACACATAATGCTGAATTTCGCTATCTTATTCTCACACAGAAATTATACCTCCTATCCATCTTGGCCATATTGCTACTGCGTCTCCAATCTACAGCTAAACCTGTAACACGTGAAGAAATGGATAAATTGTTAAAAGGTGAGTTCGACACATCTAATGTCAGTGTGAGTACAACAAATGTGTGCTAATGCGGTATATGCATTTTTTATAATCTTGATGTATTGGAGGTTCTTTGACTCCGACTTCTAACAAGCAACGTTCCATTCAAGTGGAGTTTACCCTCTGGACATGGTGCTAGACAATATTAGCTAGTTGCCCGCCCGATATTGCATTTTATTTTGGTGATGATTGAAAGTTGTAACATTACCCAAGGGCTGCGCAATCGTGACGTGAAGATACCTCGATATTCAATCGTATGATTCATATTTGAATACATTTGTGGTTCCATATCTCGGGAAACATGCTCGAATTAGATTCTAACCACATCAAGGTGTAAAGTTTGTAGCGACAGTTTAACGACATCTACACTCAGTTAAAACACCTAAACTAAATAACTCGGGGTAAAATAAATCGAAGAAAAGCAATGGCATTATGAGCATGATAAACAATAAAACATATTAAACATTATTCTACCTTTGAGAGGATAAAAACAAGCAAGTCTTATAGTTTGTCAGTAATGGACTTGATGTGGTTTTAAAAACAATCTGTACATGCGTTGCAAACGAAACGAGACAAATGGTTATATCGAAAAATAATTGTTTTAGGTTCGATTGTCTCAAGTTTACAGTGTGTCAAAATCTTAAACGTGAGATTATATTATTTATTTAGAAATGAACTCAGATCATGACAAAAGCAAATCAAAGAATAAAAGATACTTTGAAAAAACTTTGGAGTTTCTCGTAATTCCATCACTTAGAAAGCATCACTCACTTGCTTCCGGTCTGATTGCAACTATACAGCTAAACAAAATTTCTCCTTCAAACGCGATTTGAAGAATTTGTTTTGTGCGGTGGATAGCATGCTCGCCTTTGAAGAGGTTTTGGTTCAACCTCGACCGCGGTTGAACATTGGGCAAACGTGCTCAACTCATATGTTCAGTGAAAGCAGTTGTACCATGTGAACCAAACGCTTGACACAAACGTTTCGGAGGAAATCATACGACCACATTTACCACCCCGTGCTACTGAAATGGCAGATGAACAACAGCTCGTGATACATTAAAAACCAGCTTTTACAGAGTTCAATCAAAACAGCTGTTTAATCGTAAAACTGATTTCAGAACTCAAGCCACCATTTAAAATTGATCCAACAAAGAACTAAAAATGTATGCTGTAGATGATCCTGTAATAATGAATGTTTCTTTTTCAGAAACTGAACCTCCGATAACCGATGAGGAGGAATACGTCCGTTTCCACTCGGTGCAGCGACCGATCCAGATGGATCCACCACCGTGTTCATGCAGATGGAACTTTGATTGGTAATGGCGGAGATATAATATTACTGATTGTTATTGCTTAGAAACATGTCTGTCTAGCAAATACAGTGAAGTAGAAACGTGAATTCTGCTATAATTTTGACTTGATATATTGTGTGTCAAAATGTGTCTGGACACACGTGATTGCAAACGTTGTTTATGCCAGCATTATTCAACAGTGGCCAACACGTATATTGCAGCGAAGCCGCGGACATTGCTGTGCAAACAATTCAACAAGTTTTTCGAAGGTGTTTCACAAGGGGCGTGCAAAAATACGGATATTTGTTTCAAGCTACCGGGTTTAACATCATCCGCATATGTGTAGGCAGAATGACGTGAACAGGTTGGTCCCACCAGATTTATTTAACGACGATCAAACTGCACTCTAAACTTTCACAATCAAAAATGACACCAGCATAATGTCCGGATTCAAAGCAAAATATGACACTTGAGAATGTCATCCGAGTTCAAACAAAATTAAAGAAAATGACCGGAACAAAGATTTAAACAAAACCTTTACCAAAATATTTGAAAACATACGGACATTAGTAAAAGATATTACAAAATTATGGGTTCAAAATCAAAACTCTTTAGATAAAATAAACACAGCCAAATTTAGGTAATTCAAAAATACAAATTTCTGGCAATCAGATTTCACAAGTAAAATAAGGAGATTTGAGGAATAAAATCAAAACTATATTAAACTTTGCAACAGGTTATCCTGTGAAATTTAAAATTGTTTCTTTTATTTCCGATAATATCTTTTAGCGGTCAACGTTCATTTCTACATCACAATTCACAACACCGAATCAAACTTCAGTTTTATTAAATTGAAATCGAAGCAATTAGAAAGCGGAATGAGTTGCTGACAAAATATGAACAAGATAAATTTATTAATTTGAAGGACACGCGAAAGGGGAAATTGTGAGGAAAAATGTTAGGTCATGTTATAAAGCTTGATATCAAACTGTAAATTCTAACAAACTTGTGATAAATGTAAACAAGTTGTGTTTGTATGCCACTGTTGGATAAGACTGATACGAGCAACTTGTTCAATCATATAAGCCCACACTCAGGTAGAAATGGTTTAAACCGATAACCATGAATTGAAAAGCTCATTTGCATGCAGTTACATCAGACACACTCCACGACTGGTTTCAGGATGCAATGGGTTTAAACCGTGTCTACAATGAATTTGTGCTCATGTGATTGAACAGGTTGGTCGTACCAACCTTATCTAACAGTGGCATACAAGCGCAAATTGTTCACAATTCTTCCACTGTTTCGAGCGCATGTGGATACTGACCCTACTGTCCCTACCTGAGGAATGCAAACAGCACAAAACCGGTCGTGGTGTATGTGGTGGAAATGTATGCAAATGAGCTTTGTTTTGAAATTGTGTCTAAGTAACCGGCCCGATCATATATCTGACTTCAAGTTTCGAGTCTTGCAGCATTGGGATCATGGAAACGTGACTAAGGGGATATAATTCTTTTACAGATTAATCCTGAATTTACATCCCTATCAAAAAACACATACATTAATATAAGCAGTTAAAACACCTTAATAATATTTTCACGTGATAAAATAATTCGAATTAAAAAATATTCGTTACATGCAATGATAAAACAAATCTGAACAGACCTGATAACAAAGAAATACTTAATTTAGTTCATGTACGGACAAAATCTGTTGTGATATTTTTGAGCACTTTGTATTTTGAAGTAGGGAACTCGAATTACGTGAAAATGAATGGAATTCTGATCTCACTACGATCGATTTTTTTAGAATTTTGAATATAATACTTGTCTGATATAAGGAAATAACTATGATCTCGGTTGAGGTTAAAATTGTGTACTACTTTTAAGTATTATCTAAATTTGAATTCGACTGACGTAAAATATATTGCCGTAACAAAAGAGCTCGTTTGCATGCATTTCCATCCTACACACCCCAAGACCGGTTCGTACTGTATGTACCCATCAGGTAGGGACAGTATTATCATGATCCACGAGCGCTTGAAAGCTTGTAATCTTCTGCGCTTGTATACCACTGTTGTATTAGGTTGGTACGACTAACCTGTTCAATAACACATGAGCCCACACTCATGAGACAGAGCTTAAACTCATGACCGTGAATGTAAAAGCTCACTTGCATGCATTTCGATCGCAAACACCCCACAACCGGTTTCCTGCTGTTTGCACTCATCTGGTAGGAACAGCAGGATCAGGATCCGCATGTGCTTGAAACAGTGGAGGAATGGTAAACACGTTGTGATTGTATGCCAATGTTGGATACGGTTGGTACGACCAACCTGTACAATCACATGAGCCCACACTCATGTAGACAGAGTTTGAACCGATGAACATTTCCGCATGTGGCCCATGATTATGGTCCTACTGCCATGTTGTTCTCACGATTTCAGCTGCGAACGTACCTTTTTGGATAGAACGTCTATCGATATCTTGTCTGACATATTCCATGTTGCACTCTCTAAAATTTGCATGGTTGTTGATTTCCTACTTTGGTTGTTGTCGACCATGGTTGTGACTCATATTCACATGATGTTGTCATGATATACAGCATTTCGCTCACAGCAATATGTCATTTTCAGTTGAACGATATTAGCTTCACGCTGACTGCATGAACTAAAATTAGCGGCTGGTAGCAGTATTTGCTTTTCCACGACTTGCAGAAGACGATTTATACAATACCTCCAAAGTGCGCGGTTAAGATCAAGTTGTTCCTTATATTCAAGACGAAATCTTCAAAATCTCCTCAGTAAAAGTCATTTCACCGCAAGTTCGATGTGCACAATGGTCGACTTTCTGATTACAATTCACCGTGGTTTAGATAATTTGCAATTAAACAATTTTGCATTTAATACATCGAACAGACACAGTTGGCGTCGATTCCGTACTAGTTTGAACATTCTCTGTACACCGGGTTTAGAAACCACTTCAACATTTCTTATTCGTAATCCATGATATCATCAATGTTCAGCAGATGTTTCGTCAATGGAAAACATTTAGCTCCTGTTCTTGTCTGGCGTTTAAGTTTTAGGTTTCACTGCCGTACAGCAAAACATTTAGTACGCACGCAATGTATGTCAGCATCTTTGTCTTCATAATCAAATTGATATTTCCTAAGAAACGAGAGTTTAAACAGGACAAGATTCTAATTTGCGTAAATCTCGCGGTGGCAAAACTGTCACATAGCATAGGCAGTTAAAAACCCTTACTGGTAACCCTTCCAAAGTCGGCGCAGCCCGTCTTTCTGGCTGGTGCCCCCGCAATCATTTATCACAATGGCTAGTTACGCTTCAGGATATGTCCCGAAACCGTGTTCAATATCGGTCTTGCGCTAAGAATCTTCTTGGTGTGTTTGTTCAACTTTGTATGTTGTCTAGTAGAGTGACAAAGAAAGCTTGTTATGATAAATGACAGTGAATGTCACAAGGAAGCTGTCATGCTGATGTTGATCTACTCGTTCACAAAACTTGTTTGAATGCATGTTCCGTTCTAAAAAGAAGCGCATCTAAGGTCTTGACAAAACACAATTTGTATTCTTATCATCAGGCGTATATTGTTTAAGCCTCGACTTGCTGCCTGTTCACGCTAGCCAAAGGCGGAGCTACGCCCACCCCCCCCCCCCCCCCCACCCCTTGCGGGACTCCTTAGGCATAAAACTATTAGTAGGTTTGATAGATATCCTTATAGGCTTTTAGGACATAAATTCAGATGATCTCTCGAGAACTTTTGCTACTCTGTTGAGTTACAACTCTCTAGCTTTCGAACACCTAATTGCAACGTAACGGAGCTTGATTTGACCTAACGAGAGCGTTTGTGCTAACTCGTGCATACAGTTATTCATAGGGGTTCAAAAGTGGCTGTTCGAAGGACCAAAAAACGTTTTTTTCTTTTGTAACGGGTAATCTGCAAACGAAGCAAATTAATGACATCGGGGTTCCTTTGCTGTGATGGACAGCTTTATTTACCAGGAGCACACTGGTTTTAAGGCGTCGTTACGCGCCTCGAAGCTTTTGGATCAAAAGCATTTCCGCCAGGGATTGTGGGACGGCATTTGTTGAAGGACTTGGTTCTCTAGCTCTTTGTGACATTATATTATATGGAACCTCATTGCTACTATCATCGTAGCTGTAACACATTTTGAACAGTAATGCTATGGCCAGAATTCTCAGTCCTTAGCTGCCTTCCTATTTATTGTATTCAATGATTGAATGCAATGTTCAGCACTAACGGTAAACACGTTTGGTAAATTGTTTTCTTTGTTGACGAGTTGACTCTTATCCAAATAAATTTGTGTCCCATATCTGACCATAGTTCTTTTGACCAAGTGTAAAGAATATATCCCGGGCCCTATTTAGAAACTGCGTTTACATAGTGTACATTGTGGTCCGTGACAAGAAGCGAGAAATGCGAAATATTTTATTTCATCTCGTTTTTAAGTGGATGAAGTTCACCCATCCCATTAGTTAATATCACATTCGCATGACTTACTAAGCTAGCTCTACACGAGAAGATGCAATTTGCGTTTATGTGACGACGTAGTCAATTTTGAAGATATTATATGATTGGGGTAATCTAATATCGATAATATGCAGTGCGTTGTCGTAGATGAAATCTGTTTCATCATTTCATTCACGTGACAGCATTTTTCTATCAAACCATATCATTTTTTTCCAAGAGCAGTTCATTCTAAAGTTTGGTGCGAGATGCCAAAGTGGAACGAATAATTTTCTAGCAATCACATCAGAGCACAATTAGATTACTTCGAACAATGTGTGTAGGAACAAAGTGATGTGTTGCTCACTTACCCCGAAATCAAACTACACCACCGGCTTCTGGCTGATTCACATCATCAGGTGGAAACAGTAAGATCAGGTTCATTAAGTCTTGAAACCGGTAGTGAAGTGTAATATCGGGGGATGTGAGCAACACATCTCTTTGGACTTCCATAACCGCCTTGAGTGCTTGACCACGAATTACTAAGCGGTTCTGTGTTTGGACATCGTGGTTCGTTTTACGAACCCTATGCAACAGTGGCATTCAAATATAGCCTTATTTACCATTTATCCACTGTTTCAAGGCTCATTGAACCTAATCTTACTGCCTCCACCTAATGACGGCAAACATCCAGAAACCGGTAGTGGAGTGCAATTTCGGGGAATATGAGCAACACCTCACTTTGGTTATCCATAAGCGCCTTGGGTGCTTGACCAAGAATCACTTTGTAATTCTGTGTTTGAACATCGTGGTTCGTTGTATGATCCCTATGCAATAGTGGCATTCAAGTATAATTTGTGGAGATGTTCAGTTCACCACACTCGGGCAACACACAAGATCAGTACGCGACGAAATATTCGAAAATCGCGAACCCGTAATTATTCCGGTTTCAGGAAGACTGCTTTAGAAAGGTTCAAGTGACAAGCTCATCTGCCATCGATCGATAGCATTTTGTCAAGGTCGGACAATAGAGCTTTGCGTGGTGAGAGCTTGAATCATACCGGTTGGCACGAGATCGACTAGCAACTCAGATCAAAGTGACAATCCGGTAAAGAGAAGGATTCCGGTCAGAGTTGTCGTTTAATGTGCCTGCCACAGATGAGCATGTGTATTGTTCTTTGTCTTGTGCGCAATAAACGTGTTTGACCAATCGGCTTTCTCTTGTGTTGT
>JACCGJ010023968.1:0-57762 GCA_013407085.1 Atriophallophorus winterbourni | reverse complement strand
AAGGCGACATACTACCCGGTTGCCAAGGCCGAAGTAGGGGGTTAGCTTAGGGGACCCCGCCCGGAGCCTTTCACTCAAAAGTCTTCCCGCGAGGCAGCGGTATTTTTCCTTCGCGATAGCCGGTGACAATTTTGAGGGTCCTTGTGCCTCTCTTGAAGTGCCTCGGCGATTTTTCGAGTACGTCTCTCTAGCATTCGCACGACCAGGTGCATCTTGCAAGGCAGCAGGGATTTTTCCTCAGGGTTCACTCCCGAAGCCTTTCCCGCAATCGGGTATGCCGCAAGGCAGCGGAGGTTTGGAATCAGGGTTTTCCTTCCCTTAGATGGACTGCCCTCCCAGGTTGACGAGCTCCATCTGCCCGGAGCAAACTGGTTTTGAGGCGCCAATCACCCGCCTTCGCCCTTTCTCCTGTCAGTAGAAGCAGTTCCGCCGCGTGCAGGCCAGGAGCTGGGCTTTGGTTGTCAGAGGCTGTTTGAGACGCACGCCTTATGGCAGCATTTTATAGACAGTGGGAGCTCATCCCCACTGCCACCCCCGGTTGTGACAACCTTGGAACCTTACCAGTTTATTACCATTTGAAAACAGCTCGGAAAAATGGACGCCAAACAGTTCAAGTTGCACGCATGTTTAATTTTGCAGAAGGGTGTCAGGATTACTTACAGTAAATGAGCCTTGGATCAGCATCAGATTTCACAACTACTATATTGAAAATTATTAAACGTGGAGAGCGATCAGTCGCGCATTCCTTAACCTCAACCTATCTCTTTCGAGAGTTGAACGAAAGCATTTAAAAAGGCAGCTTTTGACAAACTTAACATCAATCGAAAGTAACTTATGCACCAATAAAGGATAAGCGCCAATGAAGCAAAAATGTCACTCCCCTATTCGGATGGTTATTAATAAAGCCCGGGGAAAAACACCATAAAGCTCCTATCAGATCACTGTGAACAAAATTGTTTATCGCTTATTCAAGAATTTACAAGGCTAAGGACCGAGAGCACTACACTTCAACTTCTCGATAAACAAATCAGGTCATCTAGTCAAACAAAGCTGTACAAAAGGTTGACAGTGAGCTCGCATAAAAGCAATTTCTGCACGGATGTGCAATCGTGCGGTATTTCTGTGCTGTGCACCTAACATCGTGCTAAATTGATTGGCCAACGGTAGTGAGCTGCATGCTGAAACGCGCTGGAGTCTCACTACCATTTCTATTTCCCTCCTCATATCTGTCTAGGCCTGGGCAACCTGACAGTATCTTAGTCCACGTGCAGTCTCTGACTGTGCGGCAACCTGACAGCCGACGTGCGGTACTGTGCCTGAGTCAGGCTTGCGATTTCACTCAGGAGTAAAGGAATCACAAAAAGCTCAAATGAGTACGGCTGGTCTCAACCACCTGCTCCAAACCAATAAAACATCAACTGAAATTGTGCGAATAAGCAAAAACGCGTTCAAACGATTCCTACCCGAAATGAACTCTCTGTAATCTCACTGTCATTATCGCACTCGTATGCATTTCAATCAGACACATCAACTAGCAGCGTGAAATGTTTCGCGTACATCCAATAAACCAACGGTAATGTTGCATATTCGGCAACTCACATGTTTGTATTGTTGGTGGTTTGTTTGCAGAGCTGTGCGAATAGTTCATCCCGCACAGAGACCGAATTCAGCGCCCGGTGAATAATGATAGACCCGTAATCAGGCAAGCTGAGTCGTGCTTTATGATCGCCCATGAATGACTGGATAACTGCGAAAACAAATAGCGCCTCGGTATACAATCACCGAGAATGAAACGAACGTGGAAATTAAAAGCGGATGGTAACAATACAAAATTGAACATATTGGAAATGGATTTAATAATTGCGAGTTACAAGCACCAGAGATAATGCGCTAAGAGTAATAGACATTGATGGGCATAATTATGTCAGCAAGCTAAATTAAATATTTCAAATAATGAGCTGCAGTTTCACTACCATGAATGCGTTCTTACACATCTGTTTAGGCCTGGTTACAATGAGAATAGCAGAGTCAAATGCAGGTCCGGCGGGTTAAGTAGTGACCTTTGACCCGGAGCAAGACAGATATAGCGCTGAAATGATAGTTACTGGAAGCATGCTCACTTTAAACGCGAAAAGAAAGAATCAGCAAACAGCGTTGTAAAATGTAAATTGAAATTCAATCAATAGTGGGCTGGCATCCGGGACAAATAGTATGATGAATCCCCGGGGCAAATCGAGTGCAGCATTGTCGTAATCTACATGTGAGCAAGGATACCGCCAGGCTGCACAGACCTTTTTGAAATAGCTTAGAAAGGTTATTGCCAGTGAAATGTATGTATGTATGTATGTATGTATGAAAGCACAAGCCTGATCCAGGCAAAGTGCCGCACAGTCAGAGACTGCACGTGGGCTAAGATACTGTCAGGTTGCCCAGGCCTAGACAGATAGGAGGGGGAAATAGAAATGAAATGAAATGGTAATGAGACTACAGCGTGTTTCAGCATGCAGCTCACTACCGTTGGCCAATTAATTTAGCACGATGTTAGCCGTACAGCACAGAAATACTGCACGATTGCACATCAGTGCAAGCCAGTGAGGTTGCCGTGTATACTCGCATACAGCTCATCGTCAATGGTAATCACTAATGCACGGTGTCATCTTCGCGTTACAAAGATCAATCAAAATTAGACAATGACGCACTGAAAATGGACGAATGCAGAAATCAACAATCCGTCAATAAAAAGAGCACGAGATTTTGTGTGAGGTGGGACTGTGGTACAAGACTGCCAGGACCCTAAATTGCGAGTTGCGGAGACAACGAGGCAGATAGTAGACACCAAAACAACGTAATAGCTTAAGTCTGATTATGGTGTAAAGCGTGGATAGCCATCCGGCTTAGGAATTGTGAGCAATTATGAATAGATGCATATGCGATCTCTCATAGACAGCATCAAGCTCGGTTGTCAACCTATCGATGTTGCCAAACTGAATGCTGTCTATGATGCATTATCCCTCGCTGACTAAGAAAGTGTAAACCAAGGTATGTATGTATGAAAGCGCAAGCCTGATCCAGGCAAAGTGCCGCACAGTCAGAGACTGCACGTGGGCTTAAATACAGTCAGGTTGCCCAAGGAAGGCTTGATTGAATTGAATCAGCCTTAGAATAGCACATGCCATACTTTGTCGACCTGAAGCCAAGAAACCCACGTAAGGTAAAATATAATCGGTGTAGATTATATCAGCCTGTTGCATACAGAAAGCAGACGAAATCAGACAACTTACTCTTGAAAATGTCCAAGACTTGTTTCTTGACAGATGAGCTTGTACATGCCAGGATGCGTTTTGTAAAAGCGCCCTGAAATAAAGCAACGGAAAAGTATTGAAATCAAGACAAAATTAAGCAGAGGGAATCACGGAGGTTGAGAAACAAGTTTGGAATGCAGCTTAAAATGACAATCGTTCTTCATTGGTCACGTGCTTGAATCACAAAAAGGCAGCTGAAACAGCATGCATGATGGTTGTATGTACCGCGGTTGTGGGATATTCGTTCGTGGATGAAATACTAATTGTGTACAAACAGCATGAAATGATGCAACGTATGCTCTATTCATGTGCTTTAGTGGTACAATCGGTGAAGCAAGCTACATGTTTGAACAAGTGATTTTTACGTAATAAAACGTTATCTGAGAAATGTGTATCTTGCTGAAGATTGTTCTAAAATCGTTATGAATACACCCGCAATGGTATATAGTTTCCTTGGAATGCGGGATGAAAAACCTGTATGAAATCACAGATCTAGAATCGGGCACAAGTAGCAGTCATTGACTGCTTTGGGTTAAGAAAAGTAGAACATTGCCCTAGGAGAATATGAACAATTCCCGAATGTGAAATTGTTGTATCTCGGCAGCAGCCCCCATTTCACCACATTCAAATTGAGTCATGTTGTGCCTCGCCAAGATATTCGCACCAAACGGCAGCGTTAGCGTTCATGGACGGGTAGGTCTAAAGTACCTGAAGTATGCTCAAATAAGGCATAATAAAGTATTGGACCGGAAAATATGTTCTATTGGCTTAAATGGTATGGAAAGTGCTATTGATAAGCATGGTTCAGTTCTAAGATTTGTAAGAGTTAAATTGGTCCACTGATAGCCACTATACCTTATAAAGCCAGCATGGTTCCAAGGTTATCACAGCCGGGGGTGGCAGTGGGGATGAGCTCCCACTGTCTATAAAATGCTCCTATAAGGCGTGCGTCTCAAACAGCCTCTGACAACCAAAGCCCAGCTCCTGGCCTGCACGCGGCGGAACTGCTTCTACTGACAGGAGAAAGGGCGAAGGCGGGTTATTGGCGCCTCAAAACCAGTTTGCTCCGGGCAGATGGAGCTCGTTAGCCTGAGAGGGCAGTCCATCTAAGGGAAGGAAAACCCTGATTCCAAACCTCCGCTGCCTTGCGGCATACCCGATTGCGGGAAAGGCTTCGGGAGTGAACCCTGAGGAAAAATCTCTGCCGCCTTGCGGGAAGACTTTTGAGTCAAAGGCTCCGGGTGGGGTCCCCTAAGCTAACCCCCTACTTCCGCCTTGGCAACCCGGTAGTATGTCGCCTACAACAAGAACCATGGAATCTACTTTAACCACAACTTGCTGTCAAAATTACGTTCGCTACATTACATCAGATGCCGATCCTTATATCCCACGCCCCTCATTACACACAAGCAATGAATCTCGTCAAGATGCTCCTTCAAGCTCGCCAAACACAGAACAGCCAAGCCAGATTGCTCACTTCTTGAAACCCCGTATGCCCTTCAAGCTAGCTGCATTCAACGTCAGGACCTTGAGACAAACAGGACAACAGGCTGGATTAGCTCGTACACTAGAAACGATGAGAGTAGACATCTGCTGCCTATCAGAAACGCGCTTACACGACTCTAGTAATGTGATAAACCTATGCTCACCGAATAATACCGGCGTCAAGTTCCGTTTGCGTGTATCTGGTGATGAAGAGGCCCAGGCAGCGGGACTTGCAGGAGTTGGTATTGCCCTGAGCTCACGCGCCGAGGCAGCCTTGATTGACTGGTTACCTGTCAATAGCCGTTTGTGCGCCGTCCGACTTGGTGGCTCATGCAAAATCAGTCAACACAGGCAGAACACTCGTGCACTTTTCGTCATCGCAGCCTACGCCCCCACTGACTGCAGTGCTGATTTAGCGAAAGACGAATTCTACCGAAGTCTAGACGAATTACTGCGTAAAGCACGAAAGTCGGATATTGTCATCCTGGCTGGCGATCTTAATGCCCGAGTTGGCCGCCTCTCACAAAGTGAACGACACCTCGGTGGTCCATATGGTCTCGATTGCGTCCGATCAGACAACGGTGAACGCCTGTTGAGTCTATGTGCTGAGCACCGCCTATTTCTCAGCAGCGTCAACTTCCGACATTCCAAACAACGGTCAGCAACATGGAGATCCCCTCGACAGGACTCTGGACACAAATTGATCACATTGCGATCAGTTATCGATGGCGTTCCAGTGTGCAAGACTGCAGATCATATTGGTCGACCTGCCTATCATCAGACCACGCGTTAGTCTGTGCAAACTTAACTATGCGTTTCAGCGGATCGCGTAAGAAAAATATCACGAGGCTGGATACGCTTAAACTATCAGATAGATCAGTGGCAGAGAACTATCTAACGGCCCTATCTAATGCACTCGGACCCCATCCCGATAATATTGAGGAGCATTGGGCTCAAATCCAAAGCGCAATGTATCATGCTGGCCTGGAAAGCTGTGGAACATCCAAGCGAACAGGTTCCAACTGGATATCTGCTGCTACAGCCAAATTAATTGACCAACAGCGTTCCTTACCTCCCGGGGAAAGATATGATGAACAGCGCAGGCAAATTCGCCACCAGTTAAAGACCAGCCTCAAAACGGACCGAGAATCATGGTGGGAAGAGCGGGCAAGCGAGATGGAAGCAGCCCAAGCAGTTGGCAACACCCGCAAATTGTTCCAGCTTATACGCTCCACGGGACCCCGAATGCCCAGCGTGAGCGAACTCATCACGGAAGCAGATGGGTCGTTGATTACCAACAGAGAAAGGCGAATGGACCGCTGGAGGGAACATTTCGCTAGCCAATTCAATCAACCGCGACCACTCTCTGTTGCTCAGCCAAGTGGCTCCACCACTCAGTGGCCGGCCCCACAGGGACCACCTACAGAGGCAGAAATTCGCTCACACATAATGAAGCTTAGACGACGCAAGGCCCCTGGTTTAGACGAGCTACCAGCCGAACTATTCGTTGAAGGTGTCGACGTTTTGTGCAGTGAGCTGTCAGTGCTCTTCGGAAAGATCTGGAACGAGGAAACTATACCCAGCGCGTGGGGAGCGTCAGCCATCGTCCCAGTATTCAAGAAAGGGTCGAGGAAAGAGTGCGGTAATCACAGGGGTATAAGTCTCATACCGGTGGTTTCTAAACTGTTTGCATCAATCATCCTGACCAGGCTTAACAGCTACCGAGAAGCAGAGTATCGAGAAGAACAGGCTGGTTTCAGAGGAGGACGCGGGTGTGTGGACCAAATCTTCACGCTCCGCCAAATTTTGGAGCAACGTTACCAATACGCACGTCCAACAATTATCGTCTTTCTTGACATACGAGCAGCCTTTGATTCCATTGACAGAACCGCTCTCTGGGACTGTCTCATTTGCCATGGTGTCCCACCGAAGTACATAATCCTGCTCAAGAAGCTGTACTGCCACATCACCGGCAGAGTCAAAGCCTATGGTGATTTATCCAAGCAGTTTACCATTTCCTGCGGGGTTCGTCAAGGATGTCCGATCTCCACATTCCTATTTAACTTTGCCAGCTGAAATGGCTGGGGCACGTTCTCCGTATGGATGAGCGACGCCTTCCTCGCCTAGCTCTTTTTGCTCTCGCTGGACCTGATTGGAAACGTCGCCGTGGCGGACAAAGGAATATCTGGCGGAAGACCCTCAAGCGTCTAACAGCCCCACTAGCCATCGTGGGAACATCGCGCTTACCCGGGTGGGGTCCGAAGGACTGTGAAGATATGTGGCTGATAACACTCAGTGCGATGGCAAAAGAAAGGAACCAGTGGCGAGAATCCTGCCGTGCTTGTGTTCCCGTTTATCAATGACCCTCTCCCTCCCTTATTTCAAAAAAGACAAAAAAGATCAAAAACGGCATGTGTAAACAGACAGACAAAAAATCCCCCTCTTTTTTCTTTCATCATGTACCTTCTTCATGGTATACTTGTTGGCACATCATCTGTAAAGACTTGTGTGATGATGATGATAATAATAATAATAATAATAATAATAATAATAATAATAATAATAATAATAATAATAATAATAATAATAATTATAATAAAAGCCAGCATGCAGCTATGAGAATTATCTACCAGACGTCAATCGCGGGTGAGGTAAGGATGCTATATAATCAAACGATGGGGGTGATTTATCTCTCAGTGATTATACCGAAATTTACGGAACATTTTAAAACTAGACTCGTGAATATTTTAGCTTACTATAATGACAAAGATACAGCTCTTGGCTGTTGAACGCAGATCACGCCACTGGCGTGCTACTGATGCAATGCAACCGAGTTCTGACTTTCGTTGCCAGCGCTGCGGGAGAGATTGTTCCTCCCGAATCGGATTGTTTAGTCGTTCCAAAAGCTGTAGAACATGAACATTCATGCGATTGCGATGTACATCCATGGTCGACATCGACCGAAGGAGGCCAACACACAAAGATTTGATCAGCCACCTTGAATGGCACCAGCTAGCGTTAATTGGTTCGTGAATTTCGTCCACGTCTAAAGTTCTGTTGCGATTAACTAAATTAAATTAAATTGACAAGCGCTCAGATTGCGTGAGGTGAAGCAGAGGTCAACAGGTCCAGTGCTTATCTCCGGATTCATTAATCACAAGCGGTGCCGATTATGTAATTCCATCCACTAGAGGGTGCCGCAATTACTTTTCCTGCTCCATGGACAAAACAGGGTAAATTTAATGGTTGTTAAAGTCTGCAACAGGGATTGTGAAACTGATGGCTTTTATATTCAACTGTTGAATCACTGCTGGTAGCAATGCTAATGGTCGGAAATTACACCAGTCCAAGTAAGGAAACTTCCGCGCTATTGCGGAGGGCTTAGTTCTTAACCGCCTGTCAAAAGTAACGCTCTACAGATGACGGCGTTGTATGTTTAATCCATAGAATCATTAGCCGTTAAACTTTATTTTCTCGACAATGACGATCGTGTGAACCCCAAGGACTAACTGAAAACATAGTCCATATCGGCTAAAATAATAAAACGGATACGTGAATAGTTTTTCGAACAGTTTTCGATAAGTTAAACCCAACAGGCTACAATCTGCTTTGCTCCCCATTAAGAAAGGGGTGCTTCAAGGAGCAATTCTATCTCTCTTCCTTCTTCCGACATACCTAGCTGGGCTCCTACCCTCAACCTTTACTCTCAAATATGTAACCGACGTAGTTATTTGATGTGCAGTATCCAGAAACGGCTCTACGAATCAGCCCTCGGCTACTTCAAATCCTAATAAATGTACACTAACCTGCGTTGTAAACGACTAGAAACATTTTACAATGCTTGGCGCCTCATCATATGCAGCGATAAATTCACAGACGAAACAAAAATTGCGTAACAAAAACATTACCTTGGTCCACGACATAAGGGAATTGATATCTTGGTTAGACTTGAACAATTTTTTCGGCCAATCAAACGGGGTAGTTAGTTGATCGAAGTCAGGATGGCCAGGATAAACCAGGGTGTAGAAAGGACGCCTTGATCGCTTGTAACCAAGCAACGCTGGATATAGTTCTTGGGCATCAATAGAAGAGAAAAATCCTCCCAAAGATTTGAGATTAGAATCACGAGTGCTGGATTCGGACATGTTCGAACGTATGCTACCGAATTTTCTGATTGAGTCATTATCAGCTGATTTATGCACGTTATTCGCAGTGGACGATGCCAGTGTGGTTGACGTCGGCACCAAATGGTTTCCAGAAAGAGCCTCAACAGCAGTGAGCTGAGTATTCAACTCGTCCTGGTTACAAATAACAGGTTCGACAGTTGCGGTTGGGATTTGTGCAATCTCAGGTTGAACGACGACCGGAGATGACGCTGGTACAGAATCTGTCAGAACAATCACGAGAAAAGCATAATCCTCACTTTAAATGGTTGATAAGTTTTAACAATCAAAATAGTTTGAGAATAAAGCGAAAAAATGGGTAGTGGAATGACGCCCAATAAAAATTCTAGTCGTTTTCACTGGTAGGATAATCGTGTACTCATTTAAAATGCAGCATTATGCCAAAAATGTTTTTCGACGCGGATATGTCACAGAATCATGAAGCAAAATATAACTAAAAGTGAATGACATAAAACATTACGGGCAGATGGTACTCACCAGTCGTAAGGATAGATAATAAAGGAGGATGCCTTGACTCATGATGGGCATGCTGAGCTAAAGATCGCACGTGAGCTTGAGACTGTTTGGCCTGCACTTTCGGTTGATCAAAGGCGGGTTTCACGTCGAACATGTTGTGAGTCGAGACGCACGGAGCGTGATTGCTCAGTATTGACGGTAATTCTCGATTCCCGGGAAAGGTGTGGTCAGCGAGAGGTATGGACTGAATGAAACGTTGCGAACCTAAAGTAGAAGCTGATCGAGGAGGTGGGACTGGTGGATCCACAGTTTTCTCTAAGGCAAGATAGTTCGATACATACGCCGTGTTGCTCGCGGGTCCAAAAAGCTCCTTTCCCGCTACATGTTGAGTAGGCTGAGTGCGATATTCTTTGAGTAAATCTTCTATTCGTTCGGAACTCGTGCGACTGTTATCCGTATCGGACGATTCTCCCGACGACGTATGAGAGGAAGGGATGGAGGTATCAGAGAAGGGGTCACGGAAACTTGTTGTTTGATTGCTGTTCCTCCAATCAAACGAAATCAACCGTGGGTCGTTAGAAGATAACATGAGTGTCTGCATTGGGTGATTTAAAGGAAGACGCGGTGTAATATTAGAAGATAAGAACATGTTACTAGGCGCTGCTGAAGCAACGCGTAACGGTACTGATGGGACTGGCTGATCAAACACGAAGTGAGATTCCTGTGATTGCTGTTGCTCGATTTGCTGTGAGAAGTCAGATCCCGTAGGGAAAAGTGATTGGGGAGTAAGGGATCCTTTTGTGACGCCTAATGGACGTGAGGCGGTAGGGTTGGTTCGCGGAAAAACACGTTGGTTGTGACCAGAATGGGGAGATAGTAAAACTTTAATTGATTGATTTTGCACATTAGAATTGTGAGGAAGGTTTATAGAACAGGTTTGGATGTGTGAATGACTAACTGCAGGTTCAGATTCAATTTTTTTGGAGTGAAGTACGAGCGAGGAACGTTCAAAGCATCGCGGTTCACCAGTTGATAGACGGGTAGTTACAATGTGACTGGATTGATAGAGCTCATTCGTGTGACTCATAGGGAGAGTGGCCCTGTGGATGCTTGCCACTGAAGAGCGAGAGGAAGACACGTTTTCGACCAACAGGTCACTTGAAGTGATTGCATGCTGAGCAGAATGGTGCAGTTGACGCATACGACGTGCTGGTCGATCGGACAGACAAGTGGTTCCGCTTTCCTCTTCAGCATCATGAACGGCGGCACTTTGCAACCAATCTCGAACACGTTCATGATCGGAATCCTCGGCTATTCTGGTGGCAGAAACTTTGTTATCGTCGTTATGTCGATTTGAATCGGGCAAGCGAGGGTTTTCCTTATGCTGCCGCATTCGAGCGTCCATAGAAGCGAGGCTCTACAAAAATGGGACAAATGTAAAACATAGAACAGCAATGATATTAAAACGAGAGAGAAACCACGTGTGAATGCTACTACAAATAGAACCGGTTTAAATGGAACATTGCAATTCCACGTTAAATTACCAAAACCACAGCGATATCGTGATAAATATCTCTCGGAGTTTATGTGGAAAATGAACCAATTCAAGCTGAGCATTCTTTTGAAAATGTTAGCCTTCAGTTTCGACATCTGGACCACAGCCACACAAAAAGATGAAAAGCGGCAGTTATTTCATACGTTGGCATAGGAATCAATTGCGTTGTCGAAGACGGTAATGATCGCTTTCCGTAGTAAGCAATCATTGTCAATCCGAAAATCAAAGAAGGAATCAGCGGTGAAGAAAAGCATCGAAAGCATGTAAAATAGCAGCACTTTGTTGAACCTGGACGATCAAGCGCGAAGTCGTATACGAGGCCGAAAGTTTTCGCCGACCAAAGTACAAGTTTGTCATTCAGTCCATTTACGCGCATCGCGTCAAAAGTTATCGTTAACAAGGGCGTGATGTACAAGAGTCACAACGCGCCAGTAAATAACGAATGCTTCGACAATTAAACAGACAGTTCATTGTACCAGTTAATGGCATTCCTTCGGTTTCACATAGGTGACGAATTTGAAGTGTTACCGTGGAAGAGCTGTGGTGAATACATTGAGTTCATAACGAACAAGCTCGCACAATAATGCCACGGCAGGTCTTTTGTACATCTGTCCACGTCTGAGTGAGATGACAGCGTTTCAGGCGATTACAACCTTTGAGACCGCATGGCATTTGAATTAGATTCAGATATGTAAAATCACACCTACATAGCAGCAGACATCTATGACGCAGGGAATGATGTCGAATGATACTTTTCTGTCATTCGGAATACAAAAGAGTGGTTGAATATTTGCGGTCATGTCACGGAAGGTTGACAGAAAATCACCGCGCACTAACGCTAGATAAACCCTCATACCTACGGCGCATGAAATTATACACTGTATGGAGAGTAATAACAGAATCGGCATGCCTATTCTCTCCTTCCCTATACCTTACTTTTGTGCGACTATCTCCTCCTGGAGGATGAGTCGGCTTCAATGAATATTCTTGGGAATTTGGATACAAAGCGGCATCCCCAGCACCACTCGGTGTTTGTTCGAGTCAGCTTCTTTAGCCTTTGCACAACCAAGTGCGACCTGCAAGGCAGCAGGGAGTTGCCAGAAAGAGGTGGTGTGCACCAACTAACAGTCTGTCAGACTCTGTTTCAGATTTTTCCTCAGGGTTTTCTCCCGAAGCCTTTCCCGCGATCGGGTATCCCGCAAGGCATTGGAGGCTTGAAATCAGGGTTTTCCTTCCCTTAGATTAAATGTCCTTCCAGGCTAACGAGCTACATTTGCCCGAAGCAAACTGGTTTTCAGGCGCCAGTCACTCGCTCTCGCCCTTTCTCCTGTTGGTAGAAGCAGTTCCGCCCAGCTTGGGGAGCCATTCGTGCAGGTCAGAAGCTGGACTTGGTTGTCACAGGCTATTTGAGACGCTTGCTTGATGCGCTTGGGAGCATTTTATAGACAGTGGGAGCTTATCCCCACTGCCCCCCCGGCTATGACAACCTTCCTTCCCTATGTAGAATTTAAATTTTATCGAGGTGAAATCTCGATTATCCGGAACAAAGCGTTTGATTATTCTCAACGTTTGGCCAGACGACAACCACTTCAGCATAGAAAGGCAAATAAACGCGCGAGTTTTCAACTCATTACGTCAGCCACACATAGACACAGGTGATGCATTAGTAATTTGTGCGTTAGAAACAAAAAAACGCATCGAAAACGCATGCAGCGCCTAAATGCTGGAATCCACGACGCGTGCTAGACACATGTGAATCTATCTACCGATATTCCTGCCCAACACGGTGGTAACCGTCCATTGATTCATTGATCGGAGATGAACTAGTTTACCGGCATCATTTGTGTGCACCGTGTGCACACGCGAGTGCGTAAAAAACGGTGGGAGCTTGGGGTGACGTAAAAAAATAGCGTGCAATAATATGCGATACGACGTAGTCTGTTCACTAGACAAAGACAAATAAAAAGTCAGGGCTGGCCTGGGAATTGGAAAATTGTTTCGCAGTTCGGGTAATTTCCTGTTTAGCCGATAAGGTTGAAATATTTGCAAGTGGTATACGCTTCATTGGAATTCCTTCACTAGTAACGAAACAACATGGAGGCTAAGATTAATGCAACGCTGAAGGCATTGTTTCTAACCGTCGCATGTGAATAGTCAGTCAGCGATCTTACATAGTAGCCTCCTGATTCAACTAACCGAAATGGTATGGCAAATCAGCTGAGCAAACAGCAAACCAACGGCAACATCGGCTGAATAGACTTCAGGAACTCGGGTTTCAAGTTAAACGCACACAGGGCACAACAAGATCTCGACAGAGATGAGATTAAAGGTTGAGCCCGCAATTGTATGGTTATTCTGCTCTGTATATTCCGTATGAAATAGAGAGAGCACACAATTTACGTGTCTATCTTGCAAGAGAAAAAGTATCGGCAGTCAAATTACGGCATACACTGGGGATATAGCTGAGTGGAAATTGGCCCAAGAAGCATAATGGCGAAAGTGTTATTAAATAGTGGACAGAATTCACAACAAGCCGGAGGCTAGCAACCCCAAAGGTATGTATGGTATGAAAGCACAAACCTGATCCAGGCAAAGTGCCGCACAGTCAGAGATCGCACGTGAGCTGAGATACTGTCGGGTTGCCCAGGCCCCAAAGGAGTGTTTAAAGGGGTGCGAATAACCAATTGAATTAGTGATAGTAAGATTTTCGGTACAGAAAAGTATATGTGTACGAAATCACAAGCCTAGATCGAGGGAGTGTGGCACGAACGCACGCTGGTTGAAGTACTTTTAGGTTATCCATGCCTACACAAATAATTTGCATCTGCAAAAAAGCGAGCCACGGTAACTAAATTGCACGGTTCTAACACGAAATCACAAAAGCAACTTGCAAAACAAAAACCGAAAATATTTCGATTTTGATGCGGTTGTTCACGCTCAACATACTTACAATCCAGTACAGGCTGTTTGTGAGCTCATACCGTGGAAACAGCAAAAGCATGTTTAGTAAGCATGAAATTTTTTTGGTTTTCAAACCCGAAAAGATGCGCATGCGATTAAAACACAATGATAAGATGATGTATACAACGATGAACTCACTGTAGCTGAAGAAATTTGTCCAACTTGTGAAGCTGTGGTCTCCTGAAGCAAGAAAATGGTTTGGAATACATGTAACAGGGTTGAGACAGGTGATTTCTACATGACATTTGTGGAAGATGGTCAATATTTTGCACATTAAAACCGATGATTCTGCTTTCGTTTTTAAAATGACAAGTTATTTTCATTTTGTGTAGCGTAACAACAACACTCCTTCATGAGAGCAAAGCATGTATGTGCCATGCGGCTAACATCGTGCTAAATTGATTGGCCAACGGTAGTGAGCTGCATGCTGAAACGCGCTGGAGTCTCACTACCATTTCTATTCCCCCCTCATATCTATCTAGGCCTGGGCAACCTGACAGTATCTTAGCCCACGTGCAGTCTCTGGCTGTGCGGCACTTTGCCTGGATCAGGCAGGTGCTTTCATACCATACTATACCATAAAGAACGCCAAACACCCCACCATAAATGATGGTTGAGTTGAGTAAGGATCGTCAACGTGGATATTATGGCATTCAATTCTACTCTCGGGGATTGATCAACTGGGGATGAATCCCCATGCAGTCGAACGTCTTGAGTTGTCTTCAACGATAACTAAGCAGAGAACAGCTATGAGCGACGCCAGGAGCAGTGAATAGGCAAAAGAAGAGGGCAATGAGAGTGATGGTAAACTTGAATTTCGTTGTGCGGAGGGGGAAACAGCCAACACAGAAAATGAAACGCTTGACCAATCGATGTTCCCACAAAAATATAACACCATGGTGAGTGAAAAATGTAAAAAACAACAACAGATTTGGATCACCGAGATCGGTTTCGAATAGCAACATCACTATTAGGATAATCAAATGACATAAACCGTGCAGTAGTAGGGAGAACGTGATAGGGTCAGAAACATTACTAGTATTAACGAGTCACAGTCTAAGCACAAGCAAAAAATCAACTTCAAATTGCTAATTGAAAAGCGAGAAACATTGCACGATAATATCATTATCATCATTGAGAGAGGCATTACACCGGTAACAAGTACCATGTGCTTAACTGCCATACAACCATGACAAAGTAACACATTCTAAAAGATATGGGGAGGGGTAGGACCTAAAAAGTTACTGAACCTATAAAAGATTAGGCATAGACACATTGGGATGAGTTGCCAACACCTCGAATCAAACGCATTCAAGCGAGTGTTGTGAACGAGTAGAGCGATATCACCATCACTGCTTCCTTGAGGGCTTTCACTGTCACGCATCATAACAAGCTTGTCTCGCCACTTCACTTGACATCAGACAAGATTAATCAACCACTCCAAGAGGATGTCTACAACAAGACCGCCACTGAACACGATTTTCGGCCCGATGATCAAGGGTACGAATTTTCATCTTTTGGGCTTCAACCTGGGAGACAGGGCCGCAACAACTGCCGTTAGCTTTAAAGTCAACGTCTTCAGCTGTTTGAGCCAAGTCAGAGTATGGCCACCCTTACAACGATGCCATTCCGAGTTGGGAGTGGCAATCAAAAGCGAGTTAGAAAATTGATGATTTCCTATTTCATTGCACAATCGTTTCATGAATTTAGATCAAGCCGAAATACGAAAGTCCTGTTTGTAACGATTGAAGTCTGTAGAGGCAACAGCCATTTACCCAAATTCCCTCTGTCCGCAGCTTGAAACCTTTATTTTCGATCGATCACTTCTTACAGTTCTTTCTGGGCTGAGTATAAGGAACACATTGTCCGGCGAAATATAGGTGATGCATTCATCCTGACTACCAACGGAAATACCGAATTCTAGTTTGGGTGTGGGTTTTTGGGCAAACGCCCTGACACCCGACGCCTATGAGCTAAATTTTTGTCAGAAAAACGAAATTGCCGGAGTTCACTTCTCGCAGACACCTTTTTACCGATGATGACGCGCGGAATCTGCAAAACACCGGAGCAACTTCAAACGACGCCTGCTTATGTATTCGTTGCTCACTTATCGTGATGTGCAATCGTGCAGCTAACACCGCGCGGAATTGATTTGCCACCGATAATGATCTGCATGCGAAAACACGCAGGATCTCATCGCAATCTCTACTTTAATTTCCCAATCTGTCTGGGCAACCTGACAGTATCTTTGTCCGCGTGCAGTCTATGACTGTTCCGCAATTTGCTTGTACCAGGTTCGTAAAAAAGATGAGTTTCCAGGTTGCCTTTTACTCGATGGACTTTGGCGGAATCTATAGCCCGCATTTACCGTATTTTCGAACTGTTATTTTACAGTAGTATGCTTGTTTTGTCACAGGTAACGAAACGTGGCTTACATTGCGAAAAGGTTTCGTGTTCCGTTAAGTGCACTCAAACAGTATACTAGCGATCCCGACATTCACAATCATGACTCTAGATGTACGTATGTATGTATAAACTCACAAGCCTGACCCAGGCAACGTGCCGCACAGTCATAGACAGCACGTGGGCTAAGATAATGTCAGGTTGCGCGGGTCTATACGGGTACAAAAATGAGAAATGAATTGAGGATAAAAATAGATTTGACAGTGAGACTGTCGCGTGTCTCCGCAAGTAGCTACCTGTCGCTGGCGAATCGATTTAACACGATGTTATGAACACAGCATAGAAGTACTGCACGATTTCACATTGCTACATTGTCTCTAGATATCCACAAGTTGCGCTAGCAGAATTATAAAGTCACCGTCTCTAGCATTTTTGCAAATATGGAATTAGCGAAAGTGTAAAAATGGAAACAGCAGTACGATAAGCGTATCCCACTCACCCTTGGCTTTCTTTCATCGTCAGAATAAGTAGCTTGGTGCATCAGCTGTGAAAACGAGTTAAAATATATGGCGTGCATTGAATAGAAATTTAAAAGCAAACGCGTCAGTGTGAATGGATGTAGGAGAAACAGTCGCACTCAAGTGCAGGGTGGAATCAGAGTCGAAATCCATCAAATTCCTAACCATAAAAGGACGGTGAATTTGAGTGGTCGAATATTGAAGCAAATAAAACGGATGCTAATTCGTGAGAAAATACCATTGTGATAAATTAGAGAAAATATGTTTGTGAGAATTAAAACTTCAATGCTTTCACTCGCATCTCATGAAATTTGTTGCTACCTTGGTCGTTAAATAGTCAAAAATGGATGGAAGAGAGATTTTCCGGAAAATGTGAGTTGGGTCACGAAATCGGAAGATCATGCTACTCACTTGTGCAACAATCGAAGAGGGCGAAATCAAGCATTACCCCAAAACGTGTGAGCTAATTTAGTTGTCGAACGTGTAAATATATTTGTTTATGGGATGCTTATGGTGATACACACAGTCTCGTGAGAAAAATATTCTTACACCTGTTACAAGATCGATCAAGCGTATGCACCATGCTGTTGTCCATGAATGTACACTGCAAGCACATGATGATCTCACAATTTCACGTGACTATACGGTCCATGAGCAACCAGTAAACAACATTGGCGGGTGCAAATAAAGTCCAATGATTTGAAAGCTCCATTGTTGTAGCGTTGAAAGTATAACCATACATCAATTGTGTAACTGCACGGAAAAATACGAGTGTACATCCAGGCTATGTGCCACGCAAGGCCGGTGAAACTGGCCACCCAGCCATAGAATAGAGCGACAATAGTGGTGAACCTATAGCGGGTATTCTGTGGAAGTAGATTACCGACATCGCTGCACAGCATCTTCGCGCAAGAGAAATGTAATAAGAGTTATGGTTATGCTTGAAGGAACGGAGGGTTAACCAGATTCTAATCGAAGGAACAGCACACAAGCCTGTTACTTCGCTGCTTTACTCGGAAAGGTTTCAAACCGTGATGTCTCCATATTTAAATTTAAAAAAAAATTAAAAATTTAATCTCAATGCGCATTTTGAGGAAGGCCATTTGTTGTTCATTATGCGAAAATTAGGCAGATGCGAGACCAAGCGACATTTCTTGCGCCTAAACCAGTGATAACTAAAAGAGTAGGTAGAATATCGGAGAAAGATTGTTCGAGTAGCTATGTAAGTATGATTGTAGTTCATAGTTGTTCTCCGAGCTGGTATGGTTGATTGCGGACGTTTCGTCATCAAACTAGATGACATCATCAGCGAAACTACTTTCGAAGCAACTGGGCGGTGGGCATCATTCGAATTTATCTGCTGCGTTTCGACCTCATCTACTGTGATTGAGTAGAATCCTTGCATGTCCTCGTTGGCGTGGTCTTATTGGTCCGTAGATCCCATCCACTTGAATGTGTTTATTGATTGATTGGGGTGTCGAATAACACGCTTCGAGGAACTCTCGAACGTGAAGAGTTCTGCCTTTGGCGATCATTTCTGTTCTTTCACAATTGAATTAGTGACCTTCTCGATCTATGTGTGCGGATATTACTGATTTGTGGTCGTGTCGTCGTGTAGCCATTTTGTGTTCATGTATCCTTGTTTCCAGCCTTCTTCCAGTCTGCCCGAAAAAATATTTCTCACAATCGGAACATGGGATTCTGTACACGACATTGTTTCTTTCCTCCTTAGCCAGCTTTTCCTTGACTAGTTTGCTTCTCAGTGTCGAAGCTGGCTTGTGTGCTACACTAATTCCGATTGGGCGTAGTATTCTTGCGGTAATCTCCGAGATATGCTGTATATAGGGTAGTGTTAACCTTGTCGTGTTCGTGTTGTTTAAATGCGATTGGGTTGTCGAGTCCATGTTGTGAATGATGAACTCCTTCGGGTATCCATTCTTTCGGAAGAGTTTGAATAAATATTTATCCTCTTCTTTCTTGAGTTCGTCGGTACTGCAGTGTGTTTTTGCGCGGTTGAACAGTGTTCGGATACAGCTTCGCTTGTGGGTGCTTGCTTTTATAGTTCAAAATTTGATCCGTGTGTGTTCCTTTCCTGTATACGCTTGTTTCTAGATTCCCTGTTTCTGTTCTTCGCACGTTCACATCCAGAAATGGTAGGCAGTTGTCACATTCTGTCTCCGTCGTAAATTGAATTCCATTGAAGACGCAATTAAGTAGACGGTGCGCATCCTCCAAGTTTTCTCTCTTTAGAATCACGAACGTGTCATCGACATATTGGATCCACAGTTTTGGTTGGATCAGTGGTAATGCGATACGTTCAAGTCTTTGCATTACGGCTTCTGCTAGCAATCCAGAGATTGGCGATCCTATTGGAGTTCCTTTCATTTGTTTGTACAAACGATTGTTGAATTTGAAATTCGTCTGCAAACACAACTCCAATAACTGCAGTATACTATCCTTGGTCAGTCGGTTTCCATTGTGCTCTGTTCCGCGTTCGTCCAGCAGTTGTGATATGGTTTGCATCGCTAAGGTAGTGTCCATCGATGTAAACAGCGCTGTCACATCAAAGGAAACCATGATTTCTCCATCTTCTATATTGACGTCCTTTATCTTCTGTAGGAATTTAGTTGCGGAATCTATCGAATAATTTGATCTTTGAATAAGGTCGAGTAACTTTTTTCGCAGTTCTTTGCAAAGTTTGTAGGTAGGTGCTCCAGGCAGCGACACGATTGGTGGTAGTGGAATGCCTTCCTTGTGAATTTTCGGTAGTCCATAGAAGCGTCGTAAGCTTGAGCCTTCTGGTTTCATTCTGAAATGTTCGACAGCACTGAGTTGTCCCATGAACTTGAGTTTCTTCAGCGTAGCATTTATTTTGTTTTCCAACTGTTTGGTTTGGTCTTCGTTTATCTCTCGATATATGGTGGTGTCTTGAAGAAGTTGCTCAGCTTTGCGTATATAATCGTCTTTGTCCATAACCAACGTCACCCGTCCTTTGTCTGCCGGTAATATGTATGTATGAAAGCACAAGCCTGATCCAGGCAAAGTGCGGCACAGTCATAGACTGCACGTGGGCTAAGATACTGTCAGGTTGCCCATGCCTAGACAGATGAGAAATGAAAATAAAACTAGAAATGTCGATGAGAATCAAGCGTGTCACAGCATGCAGCTCACTACGGGTTGCGATTCAATTTAGCACGACGTTAGCCGCACAGCGCACATCCGTGCATCGCATCGGGTACTGAGTAAGAACATAGTTAATGCATGAAATAATAAGCCTTGAGTTAGGCAGCGTCACCGGATGGAATATTTTCAGATCGCTCAGACATAAATAGATCAAAAGAATAAAATGAGTGGGTGGCAAGCAAAGGAAATTTTATGAAACGACAATCCTTGAACCGGGCAAAGTGGCGCACAGCCACAGATCATACGTGGATGAAATATTGCCAGGTTACTCAGGACTAGACAGATATAGGAAATAAAAATGGACTTCAGCGTGTTTCCGCGAGCGGCTCAATACTTGCCGTAAATAAATTTAGCATGGCCTTATCTGCGCATCCGTACAATCTTTGCCAAGGTAATTAGCCAAGAGTTACCCAAAAACAGGCTCACATTAGTCAAAATCATAATCAATAAGTCCGAAAAAAATCCAAACTGGAATGAATGCCAGCACTAGTTGAAGGGGTGCTCAGACATCTACATGAGGCAGTATCAACAAAACAGCCGAGTACTTCATGAGGCCCTAACCGAAACAGTGTGAAGATGAATCCCACTTATTTAATTAATAGCATTAGATTTATAATCAGGCTTCTACGGCCGAGTTGAGAAACAAAGTTAAAAAAGTGCAAACACGTCTGAACAGGAGAGGATTTAAAATAGGAAAATGATCATTCAGTTGAATATAAAGTATGGGTGTGTGAACGATTAAAGAATTTCGGTAAGAACAAGAGAGTGGGCGTAGATATGAAAGCACAAGCCTGATCCAGACAAAGTACCGCACAGTTCGAGACTGCACGTGGGCTAAGATACTGTCAGGTTGCCCAGGCCTAGACAGATATGAGAAAGAACATAGATGTGGGCGTAGATAAAAAAACGGTACCTGTAGGTTTGCCAAAGGTATGATATCGCCATATTCTGGTCTTTGCCAAACAGTCTCTTGTGAGCTGCAGTTGTAATAGTAATTTCTCTGCGCCTTGATATCGAACAATTCCCACCATTGGTCAGAGGAACGAGGTTTTCTGAATAGAAGAAAAGAAGCGAGGTAGCGGTAAAAAAACTAGAAAGGATACAAAATAGAAGAAAGTCGTGAAATTATGCATATTTAGAAGAAAGCAAGCACGCAATATTGGGGTTCCGCAGATAACGCTTCCACAAACTTGATGGATGACTTAAGTGAAATTGAGAGACCGAAATCAAGTGTGCGTGCGCCACTTCTTTTACGGAACCAGCCGCTGTCAAATGTTCCATTCGATATACCTCGATGGTATTTCACCTTCCTTGCATTGCAATAAAGCATCAGTAGTGGCAATTGATGTGAGATACTATAAAGCTAAAACACAATTATAATACCAATGCAAACATAAAAAATTAAAATACAAAAACATTTGAACGAATGTGCAGGTGGGCAGCAATCGACGCGAGTGAGTGCGTTGATTGGACCTCATTATCTACGCATAAAGCTGAGTCAGAAAGGGCCGGCACCTCGGTGTACACAGCACGAACGGATCAATTGAAAAGACTAACATTAGTTGATTTGGCGGTGGATTCCACGTACATTCCCCAGAAGACAGGTTGACGTAAATGGTTTCCTGACTTCTCGGATCAACGAGCTCGACCCATTCATACCTGTGAAAACGATAAAAGAAAACCAGTTTCGATATGTCAAAAGGCGTACGCAGTCGTTCAATAAGGCTATGTCATCCCAATGCCAAACTTCAGTGAGCACTCAATTGAAAACGAAAATGTACACGTTAACTAAGGCTACGCTTCAGCAGTTCTTCAAATATAACCACCATATACAAACGTATACATATATCTCACCATTACTACGGTATTTTATACAACGGTACTTTAAAACGGAAAAAAGCTTATCAATTAAAACCTTCTCGTAACTAACAGAACCTGATCGCGCTTGCGCTGTGTCGATAGTAGCATCATTATCGTCATCGTCGAGCACACGCATGGAGTCAGACGGAAAGCCAAACGGCTAGAAGTGAGATAAATAGATGAGCAAAAGTGTATAAGAAACTGTGCAAAGCGAATGTGTGTATTCGAGTAACACATACGCACGAATACTTCCGGCAGTACCTAGCACGGCTAGTTTCTACATTCCTCTGGGCGAGGCCATTGACTGAAAAAACATACATATACCCTCTATGAACAGTTGATAGCAATATGCAAAAGCTGAATGAGAAAACCCGTAGACTAAAAAGGCTTGTAGATGGAACAGCCAACCATCCCTCAGTACCAACCCAATGAGATCTTGAAAACTTCATAATAATTGGTCTTTAGCAAGACCTGATTGATAATGTTTCGGTGCATAGTCAGTACCTGCAAAAGGTTTGAGATTGATTGCATTACTATCAGTTTGCATTTAATAGGTCTTTGTGACAAATTAAGTATGCTGTCAGCAGAAAAGAAGCGGCATTGGTCAATGTCGAATAAAATTCGCAGAAACCTTAAGTTTAGCTCCTTAGAAGTATTTCCACAGCTATCAGAGGGTTGTATTCCAATCCATTGCTCATCGATACTATCTTTGAGATCGTCAGAAATATGCAAACTCAAGTTGATCTGTAACTCCCTGAGAACAACAGGTCATTAAGTCTAACCACATTCAGCTCTTTTTCGACCTTCCTTGGTTTCCGACCAAATCACATCAAAAAATTAGCCACAGACTAACGCATGATCAGACTCTAAATAGGCGCCTCGGATGCACACAGCTAATTAGCGCGGTTATTTCTGATGATTTTTTCATTTCATTGCTCCATAATACTATATTTGGGGATGGTAGAAAGACGCTTAGAACTACCCCAAGATCGGAATTCACTAATTCTGGCCACATTGAGCTGCTTCACGCACATCGCATGGACTTCACCACAGCCTAATGCGTGATCGAATTTCCGGCAGATGCCTCAGTAAGGCGGACAATTTTTCACACAACACAGTCACGAGTATCTGATAGAAAAAATATCATACAGTTTTAAATTATGCTTTAACCGAAAAGCGGCAAGTTACGTTATCAGTCATGCAAGACCATTAAACGACAAAACAAGGGAATTTTTAAACGTCACTCATAGCTTACTTTACAGTCATGTCCGTACTCATTGTCAGTACTATATACATAAAATTCTACCAAATCATCATTTTTGAATTCTTCATTGCAGAGAAATTGAGTGGACCTGAAAACACAAAATGGTAAAAATGAATGAACAGAAAATGAGTAATATCGAATAGAGTAGGTCGCCATACACCATAGAAGGATCTCAGTCGTATGGGATCACAAATTTGAAGATATGCGAAAGTACACAGTAATAATCGTTACGTAGTTTCAGGTACTGTCAGGGTTTCCGGACCTAAACAGAAATGACGGCTAAGTAACAGCTATGAAACGCTAGATACACTATATTGGGGCCACTGACTTCGAATGCAGCCATATCACATATGGCTTTTAACCAATTATAATGTGAGATCTTTTGGAGCTAGCCCGGACAAGCGAATATGACTATCGGAGCCTAGTTTCTTAATGCGTGCGAGCTACATCAGTGACTAACCACCCGGTTTTTACCCAGCCATGACCCGGTTCTAAGAATAAAACGCGGTATGGTCATCATCATCATCATCATGAAGCACAGGTCTGAAACAAGACAAAGTACGTATGTGATATGATTAAACTTTGATGCTATATGCTTTATTACCGTTTTCCAACCTTATTATTATACACACCTCATTCTCTCTCACTTTTGCAGCCACTCCACTCGAATTGTGAATTGAATAAAGCCTAGTTTACAGGCAATCATTAGTCTCACTTGTTTGAAGGATCAATCAGAACAATTTATTCAATTCACTAATTCGCAGATGGAACGGTTCCTGCGACCCGACAAATTCGATGCTGACCCAAACGCCTCAGACGCTGCTAAATGTTTAAAACACTGGTTCAATACATTTTTTTTAATTTTCTCGTAAGTTGAACGAGCTCAAGCCGAGTAAACTGAAAGTTTTATTCAACTGCGTATCCCCTGATGTTTCTGGGCTACTTGCGGACTGTACTACATATGCAAAATCCAGTTCCAACTTTGAGGCTTTATATGTTAAACCCAAAAATGAAATTTTCGCTCGACATTTACTGGCGACATGCAAGCATCATCATGCAGCACAAGTCTGGAGCCAGATAAAGTGCCAAGCAATATGAAGCAGGAAAAGCAGATAAGCAAGCGCGTGAAAAAAGGGAAAGCAGGCAAGCGGAATATGCAAAAGCAAATGCGCAAAAAGCAGCTTGTTTTTTGTAGTTTCACTGCATGCGATTTTTTTTGGTTTTTTGTTTGTTTTATATGAAATATAAAAAAATATTAAAAATTATGACGCACATAATAAAATACACTGGCGCCACTGCTTCGGTTTGTAGCCATATCGCGTAGGGTCAACATAAGCCGCGCTGTTGGAGTATTGTGAACATGCTTTGTAGACCTGTTTTACAAACTAATTCAGCATTTATTACTATGCACGGATGTGCAATGGTACAGTACTTCTGTGTTGAATTCCGGTGCGGCACTTTGTCTGGATCAGGCTTGTGCTTTCATACATGCATCGGCATTATCTTATACATGGGATCACATATTCGTGAACAGCAATCAGGATTTCTTTCATGTAGAAAATGCGTTGATCACACACTCAATCTTCGGCAAACCCTGGAACATCGCCAAGCTTATAAACAACTAACAGTGGCAATTTTTCTTGTTTTTCACGGTGGTTTTAATTCAATTGATAGGAACGCGTTATGTTGTACCTTATTGCACTGTGTCACGCAAAAGTATTAGAACATATTTCGTGCACTTGATTCTGATCGCTTTAGCGCGTACAATAGCCAGTCAGTTAAATTTCCTACGGTAAGAGTGACAGAAAGGGGGCTAATTATTAACGTTTCCATTGTAAGTGTATTGCTGAAAATTCGTGTACACGAATAAAGTCATTCTCTTTTTCTTCTTCTTCTTCTAATCTGTTACAGGATATTGATCCGGCAGAAACTGCGCTAAACCTCAACAATGAGGAACTTACGACTGTAGACTGGTTTAGTTAATTGGGTAGTTGCATTGATGGTAACGCGTGTTTATATAAAGAGAGTTCAACTCGCATTTCCACAACAACGATAGCGTCTCATAAATTTGAGCATCTGTGAAGCCAAAGAGGCTTGCCTCTAAAGCTCAAGAACAGAGTCTACAAGGCTACCGTTCGCTCGGTCTTACTATACGGATGAGAAACCTGAACACTAAGAAAAGAAAAAATAAGAAATCTACAGGTCTTCGACAATCGCTGTCTCCCCACCATCACTGGAGTTAGTTGGCGCTAATAAATACGTAACGTAATTATCCGTAATTGAATCTTCGGTAGCGACGTAGATGTATGTATGTATGAAATCACAAGCCCGATCCAGGCGAAATGCCGCACAGTCAGAGACTGCACGTAGGCTAAGATACTGTCAGGTTGCCCAGGCCTAGTTAGTTAAGGTGAAGGAATATAGCAGTGAGACTCCAGCGTGTACTCGCATGCAGCTTACTACCGGTGGCAACTCAATTTAGCACGGCGTAGCACGATTGCATATCCGTGCACCGCGACGTAGATATCTAAAAATAAGCTAACACGCATAGACATTGTTACGTTACATATGGAGAATGGAAAATCGTCGTTTACCCAAGGCATTTTTGTTTAACACGTCGTTGTCAGGGTAGACAACGTTTAACTTAGCTCAAGCAAATAAATGCCTTGACGGCTAAACTAGCTGGAGCTGGAGCGAATCGCCTTCCCGTATGTGGTCAGAAAGATTAGAATTCGCAGTGGTCTATTATTTTCAGAGATGTGGTTCAAAATCTTGAAGTTATTGTTGTAGGTACATTCTTGTGCAGCTGACCCCGTGCGCAAACACACTGGAGTCTGACTGACATTCCCCTTTTTTATATCTGTTTACGCCCAAGCAACCTGACAGTATTTTAGCCCACGTGCAGTAACTGGCTTTGCGGGACTTAACCTGCGTTAGAATTGTGAACTCCTACCCTATTTACCTTCTTGTATGTTTTAAAGTGGAATGACGAAGAAAGCTTATGATGCATGACATTTAAAGTCGCAAGCAAGCAGACAGGCTGATATTGCTGTATTCGTTTAAAACATTTGATTGAATGCGTATTCTATTTCAGGTGTTGGGACCCCATTCTGTGTGTCGATGCATATTTGTCTCCTATGTGAAATCGGACAGCACTTTTGCGCTGTGCGGTTAACACAGTGCTAAAGTAATTGGCCACCAGTAGTAAGATGCATGCAAAAATACGCTGAAGTTTCAATACTACTTCCATTTCGCTTCTCATATCTGTCTAGGCCTAGGCAACCTGACAATATCTTAGCCCACGTGCAGTCTCTGACTGTGCGGCACTTTGCCTGGATGAGGCTTGTATTTCATACATATATACCCTTCCTCATCTCTCTAAGGCCTTATCATGTTATCGTTATATGGCAGTCAAGCACTCGGTATCTGTTATCGATGTAATGCAGTCCAGGGTGATAATGATGATGATGACTGCTTGTGGCCATCAAAGGAACTAGCAAAAGTCCATACATTCAAATAACAGGGAATCGATGACCACCATGTCAAGAATAGGCACCGGTAGTGAGCTGCATGCCGAAACACGCTGTAGTCCCAATACCATTTTTATTTCTTTTATCATAGCTATCTAGGCCAGAGCGACCATGCAGTATCTTAGCTCACGTGCAGTCTCTGACTGTGCGGCACTTTGCATGGATCAGACTTGTGATTTCACATAATACCACATCAGGAACATCATTCTCAAACATCTTAAATAATAGCGGACCATGAGAGAACACCATTCGCCTTCACACAGTTAGGCCGTTCAGAGATGAATGCCTTGATTCACGTTAGAAGACATTCTGGAATACATAGGTTCTCTAATTTGAGAAATAGTCTTTTGTGTGACGCTCGGTCAAGCGCTCTACTGGAGTCTATGAAGAACACATTAATTTGTTGAATAGAGCCAGAAAAGCACACCAGCTTTTGCAGACTGAATTTAAATTACTAACGAGGGGGCGATTTCTTACGAAGTCATGTTGTTGTGGAAACCAACTAGTTTCCAATTTTTATCTTCAAGAAACCGCTCTAGTGATTAGCTTTTTTATTAAGAAGATGGCTAGTGTTTCCAAACTTGAATATATTTTATGAATGCCGATTTTCATTCATAAGGTAAGACACCTACCGTAAGAGATTTCAAGAACACCAGTACTGACTGATCACAGACATTTGAGAAAGTACGTAAAAGCAACGGATGAATACCGTCCAGTCATGGTGATGATTGTGTCCATAGAGGTGTGTACATAGAGGTAAACTGGTTTACACGTTTCGGCTTTTAGACTATCCTTATCAATGACAGGTACACAAGTATCCACTAGACTAGAAATGTATGGCGATGCCTTTTCGGCGGCGAATGTAAGCAAATAAGCGCTTTCATCATCATCATCATGATGCACAAGTCTGGAGCCAGACAAAGTGCCAAGCAATATGAAGCAGGAAAAGCAGATAAGCAAGCGCGTGGAAAAGGGAAAGCAGGCAAGCGGAATACGCAAAATGCACAAAAAAGCAGCTTGTTTTTGGAGTTTCACTGCATGCATCTTTTTGGGTTTTTTGTGTTTTTATATAAAAATAATACCGGATAAAAAATTATGACACATAATAAAATACACTGGCGACACTGACTTCGGTTTGTAGACATCGCGTAACGTTTCCAGCCAACTATTAGGTGGAGCTTTTGGACCCCACCCAGGCAAACAAATACGACCAACTGATCCTAGCGCTACGGTGAGTTTCTTCATCTCAACGCGCCACGTCATGGACTGGCCACCCGATCTTTTCTCCCAGCTTCTGTCAGGCTCTGGGAATAAGGCGCGGTACGGTAAACGGTGAGTAGGCATTCTTAAAACATGTCACAACCATCGCAAGCGAGCAAGCATCAGCATTTCTCTCAGTCCGTGGCCACCTGGTCTTAAGCGCTTTGGTGCACCGGCGGACTCGTCAAAAACAGCCATAGGTTCGCACTTTACGCTTACTGTGCTTTTGTGCTATGTAGAGGTTGATCGATGCTTTCGTTGTCTGTGGATTTCGTTCAGATTAAAAATGGCGAGCACAGCTGCTGACAATGTCGCAAACGTTTCCAAAGCTGCTTTTAAAACCAAAGAGGCCCCTCGACTTACGTCGATGGGTCGTCAAAGGAACAGCCGCTTCCATAACCGTTCAGTTTTTTTCAGGATTGCTATTTAACAATCTTGAACATTATCTGATTTATCAAAAGACTAATCGACCGAAGTGGCTGTAGTATGTTTGTTTGTATGCGTTATTGTACCCCACTAAACTCTTTATGTTTTTCAGCCTGTACCCTTGTTCCAAGTTCGATAAAGCCTACATTTAAGGCATTTGTCTTCTCAATGTTCTCCTGATCGCTTGAGCTCATTACAATTTATCGAACTTGTTATCAATATCAATGGACGAGAACCGGTGTTTCTAACGTGGTATGGTCGCGGCACGGATGTGCAATCGTGCAGTACTTTGTGCTGGGCGGCTAACACAGTGCTAAATTGATTGGCCAGAGGTAGTGAGCTGCATGCTGATACAAGCTGGAGTCTCACTACCATTTCCTGTTGTTTTCTTCCTCATATCTGTCTAGGCCTGAGCAACTTGACAGTATCTTAGCCCATGTGCAGTCTCTAACCGTGCGGCACTTTGCCTGGATCAGGCTTGTGCTTTCATACAATATCAATGGATCGCTTCTGAGACCGAATCGATTCGACACTGAACCGAACACAGCAGATAGCTCACGTCATTGGGCTCACTGGTATTGTACATTCGCTAAATTCCTGACCTCAATTGCTGAACTGAAACCTGAGAAACTAAACACTCTCATCAACTACGTTTCACCGAACATGTATTGGCTAATATCAGACTGTGTCACTTATGAATCTGCCATTTCAGTTTCGCAGAAATTATATTATTATTATTATTATATTTGCACAATCTGATACAGATATAGTGTCGTTCAACATAAACAATGAGATGTACAAAGCGAGAAGGGGGGTACAAAGCGTTGTCATCGGCATCGTTGAACGTAGGCATGATACTACCCGGTTGCCTACACCGAAGTAGGGGAGATTTCGTTTAGGGGGTCCCACCCCGAGCCTTTACCCACAAGGCAGTGGAGCGAGAGAGGTTCGCACCTATCGGTGGCCGGTGACCGACGAAGCGGTTCATACGCCCTTTTCTGGGAATTTCCAGTTCGGAGCCCGATAACCCCGTTGATAGGTTGGTGACTTCAGTTTTTGCCTGTGCACCATACAATGTCCTTGGATAGGACAAGGGGCAGTGACTTTTGGAGCGGCGAGTCACATCCGCCGCGTCGTGATGTCATCATTGGATTTTTGTGGCTTTTTATAGGGAGAACGCTTGCCAGGCGAAAACCCACCACACCCTCAGACACCACCGCCGAACCTTTCGCTGAGCTCGGAGAACCGAGCCCACCCAGCTGGCACCACGTGGAGGTATTTCGGCAGAAAACATGTGAAACCAACGAATGAAGTCTTTGCCCGACACAGCTTGTTTTCGTGTAAACAAGAACCCATTCAAAATATCGATCAATTCGTTCTTAAGCTCAATTCACTGGCCAAGGATTGTAACTTTCAAGAAGTCACGGCAGAACAGCATCGCGATCAGGCTGTCCAAGTTGCTTTCATTTCTGGTATTCATTCAAACACTGTACGTCTCCGTTTGTTAGAAATGCGATCAATGGATCTGCGTTCGGCCATTGAACAGGCGAAAATTCTCGAAGCTGCACAGACTCATTCTTTATCGTACGCCGTTACTGACCCGAATTTTTGTGAATTTGTGGATGCTATGGTATACAGCAGAAGACTGATCCAGGCACAGTGCCGCACAGTCAGAGACTGCACTTGGGCTAAGATACTGTCAGGTTGCCCAGGTTGCCCCGTTCTTCTTTCTTGTTCTTGTGGGTGCTAAAAAGGATCTGACTACATCCTTGACCAATCCACTTTCAACTGATCAGAATGTTCTTTCTACTGTCAGCAGCGATATATGTTTTTTCTGTGGATACGGACGCCATCCTCGAAACAAATGTCCCGCTAGAGAATCAGTCTGTCGCAAATGTGGTAAAACCGGCCATTTTCAAAATGTTTGTCGATCCAAGTACTCACAGAAGTCCACGCGATCCACTGTGAATGCAATCCTTTTCTCGGTGAGTGCAGCTGCTCCCTCTTGCTAATCCTCTGCTATTGTGCCCGTTGTCATTAATGGAGTTCCTTTCTAAGCCTTAATTGGTATTGGCAGTTCGGAAAGTTTTATTTCACATTCGGCATCTCAGAAGTTGAAAGTACCAATTTTTGCATCGTGTCACAATATAACTTTGGCCTCGACCAGTTTCTCCAGTCGAACTAGAGGACACTGGTTTGTGTTACTTTATTTCCAATCTAATAGTTACCATACTGTTAAGTTATCCGTCCTGGATGACCTATGTGCTGACATCATACTCCGTCATGACTTTTTACGGCAACATAAAAGTGTCGAAATTCCTTTTCACGGAAAAAACTTACACTATCCGTTTGTGGTCTTGCTGCCATGAAGATTGAACCACCTTCTCTCTTCGAACACTTGACTCGTGATTGTAAGCCAATCGCCATCAAGTCAAGGCGCCACTCGCCACAAGATCAGACTTTTATTCAAAATGAAATTCATTCACTTTTGAAAGAAAATATCATAGAACCTTCTCGATCACCGTGGCGATTCCAAGTGATAGTTACCTCCAACGATAATCACGAAAAGCGTTTAGTCATTGACTATAGTCAAACAATAAACCGCTTCCACGTATAGATGACCTGGTACAAAAAGTCGCGTCTTACCGTGTGTTCAGCACCGTGGATCTTAAAAGTGAATATCATCAGATCCCCACTCATGCATCTGATAAACCATTTACTGCTTTTGAGGCCTGTGGAAATCTGTACCAGTTTTGTCGAATCCCTTTTGGGGGTGTCGCTGTTTTTCAACGAATCATGGATACGCTGATAAATGAAGCGAAACTGAGGGACACCTTTGCACGGATGTGCAATCGTGCAGTACTCTGTGCTGTGCGGCCAACACCGTGCTAAATTGATTGGCCAGAGGTAGTGAGCTGCATGCTGATACAAGCCGGAGTCTCACCACCGTTTCCTGTTCTGTTTTTTCCTCATATCTGTCTAGGCCTGGGCAACCTGACAGTATCTTGTGTGTGTGATGTGAAAGCACAATCCTGATCCAGGCAAAGTGCCGCAGAGACAGAGACTGCACGTAGGCTAAGATACTGTCAGGTTGCCCGGGCCTAGACAGATATGACAAAAGAAATAGAAAGGAAAAAGTAAGAAATGGTAGTGAGACTCCAGCATGTTTCAGCGTGCAGCTCACTACTGGTGACCAATCAATTTAGCACGATGTTAGCCGCACAGCACGATTGCACATCAGTGCAAATGAGTATCTTAGCCCACGTGCAGTCTCTAAGCGTGCGGCACTTTGCCTATGGTATGGTATGATGGTATGAAAGCACAAGCCTGATCCAGGCAAAGTGCCGCACAGTCAGAGACTGCACGTGAGCTAAGATACTATCAGGTTGCCCAGGCCTAGACAGATATGAGGGGGGAATTGAAATAGAAATGGTGAATGAATGAATGAATGAATGAATGAATGAATGAATGCACAAGCCTGATCCAGGCAAAGTGCCGTACAATCAGAGACTGCACGTGGGCTGAGATAGAAATGGTAGTGAGACTCCAGCGTGTTTCAGCATGCAGCTCACTACCGTTGGCCAATCAATTTAGCACGATGTTAGCCGCACACCACAGAAATGCTGCACGATTGCACATCCGTGCCCGTGCACTTTGCCTGGATCAGGCTTGTGCTTTCATACATACATTCATTAGACGATGTCACTATCTGCGGCAAAACATCATCCGATCCTATCTAGATTCATGGTGGCTGTCGAGTCCTACGGAATCACTCTTAACCCAGAGTGAGTGTGATTCCGTAGGACTCGTGCAGCACTTCTGTGCTGTGCGGCTAACACCGTGCTAAATTGATTGGCCAGAGGTAGTGAGCTGCATGCTGAAACAAGCTGGAGTCCCACTACCGTTTCTATTCCATTTTCTCTGTTATATCTGTCTAGGCCTGGGCAACCTGACAGTATCTTAGCCCACGTGTAGTCTGTGACTGCACGGCACTTTGCCTGGATCAGGCTTGTGCTTTCATTCATTCATTCACTCTAAACCCAGTCAAATCCACTCTCGCAGCATCAAAAATAAACCTGCCCGTTTATGAAATTTCTAATGGATCTATTCAACTATATGCCGAACGTTTTCGATGTCTTCGAGAACTGGAACCACCCAATAGTTTAAAGCCACAACAGCGCATCGTTGACTTGTTTGCCTATTATTCCCAATGGTTACCAAAATTTTCGGAAAAAGTTCATGATCTGATCCATAACAGAACTTTTACACTTCCAAGAAATATTCTAAACATATTCGAATCCTTAAAGCTGGAATTAGAGAATGCCGCTCTGACTGTTATTGAGCTTCAGATGTCATTTATGACATTCAACACAAAAGCAAGATCAAGAATGACAAAATTCTTCGTTGGTGCCTGGAATTAGCCGGTTTCCATTATGACGTGGTTTACTGTCCTGGAAATCAAAATCTTGTTGCTGACGCTCTTTCCAGACATTGCTCGTCCATGTCATGTGATATTAATAAATTGCGTGAACTTCATGAAACGCTATGCCATCCTGGAGTTACTTGCATGTTACATTTTATTGGGACAAGAAATTTACCTTACTCTGTTTCCGACGTGAAACAAATAGTCAACCAATGTCGAAATTGTTCAGAAGTCAAACCGAAGTTTTATAATCCTCCTCCCGTCAACCTCATTAAGGCTACGCAACCTTTCGAGCGCTTGAGCATTGACTTCAAAGGTCCGCTGCCATCTAAAGCTAATAACAGATATATTTTGACGTGTATTGACGAGTACTCAAACTTTCCTTTCGCATTCTCACGTTCCGAATTGACTTAAACTGTTGTGAGCGCTTGTCTGGACCAACTTTTTGCGATTTTCGGCATGCCATCATATATACATTCTGACAGAGGAGCGTCTTTCATGTCCAGGGAACTTCGAAACTTCTTACACGATAAGGGAATAGCAACGAGTCGCACAACCAGCTACAATCCACAAGGTAATGAACAGGTTGAACGACTGAATGGAACACTTTGGATGACGATTCAGCTTGCGCTGAAATCAAAGAATCTGCCAATCAGTCATTGGAAAGATGTCCTCCTGCAAGCATTACACTTGATTCGCTCCTTTTTATGCACAGCTACTGACGCCACACCTCATGAACGTATATTCTCGTACTGCCAAAAGTCTACAACTGGCGTATCTCTTCCCACTTGGGAAAGTTCTCCCGACCCCGTGCTACTGAGAAAATATAACCGCACATCTAAATACGATCCCGACATGGAGGAAATGAACCTACTTGAGTGTAATCAACAATATGCCATCGTTCGGCTACCTGCTGGAAGAGAGGATACGGTTTCATTGAGACAATTGACAACTCTCGGTAATCGCTAAACTGTCCCACCTGAACATGATCCTACATTGTTTGAACAGATAGAAAATGACGTGACCGATTCCAATGATGCAGACGCCGGCTATGTAGTGTCTGATAAGGAGCATTGTCAAGCAGAGCTAACTGAATCAAATCCGACACAATCCCACCCGGATTTGAATCAAATGTTGATACAGCAACAACGTGTGCGTCCGTACCAACTTCGGAATCGCGAAGCCTAATCCATTCAGATATATATAATCATCTATACTGTTCAATCACCATTTTTTTTATTATCACCACCTAAATCCGAACCCTTTTAATACCTTTACTCATTCGCGCCGGGAAGAATGTAGTATGTTTGTTTGTACACGTTATTGTACCCCATTAAACTTTCTTTGTAAGGTCACTTTTTAAGCGGAGTCTAATACAATTTTTTAATGGTCTGGGGCAATCACCTGGCGCTGGCCTGCGGCCTAGACGAAACACTGTGCGTACCGTTACACCCATTTCCCCTTCGTCGAAAAGGGGGCAAGAGCAGAGTTTAAGAAATCACGTTCCTGTTTAACCCTGTCTATCGCCACAGCCCCTGTTTGCTCCGACGCATTGTGAAGAATGATGCAGGATTTTCTACTCTTATCAGTGGTAAAGCTCTGATCTTTGTTCTTGATTACTTAATCTAGCTGTGGTACTTCCTGAACCTCTTTGGGCTTATGAACGTTCGTTGCACCTGCAAAACTAACTTTATCTTTTGAACCGAGTACAGGCGAGGAAGCAACTTCCGCAAAAGTGCGTACATATTCAGATTGCAGGCCAACTTGCTCTACACAAGATGTGTGGTGGTTATCCTATTTCGAGGGTGAGCCACTATTTACAATCAATACAATACCTACAGAAGTCTTAGCAGAAGCCGTGTTAACTTGCAGCTGAGTATTTACGAGCTTACAACCAGTCGGTGGAAGGCATATCTTACATAGCGTGCGAATGATATCCCATGAATTTTTCTGAAGCTAACGATACATCTCCAGCTTCACTCCACCACATCGTATATGCATCCACGTTAAGCATATTTCGCATTGAACAGCTTTAGCGTTATTGGCGACCTGTTTCGAACAAGTAAGACAAGAATCCCAAGAGTGAGCAGCGGCTTACAAGGGCTTGACCCACTGTCGTCTATCAAGAAGAAGAAGAAGTCCCCATTCTCTTGAGTCTTCTTTGCAGTCAATGCTGCATGATCTACTTTTGCAGATTTACAAGTCATAACCATTTTCAAATCCGTTGAAAATAGAAAAAAAGTTTCTGAGATAATCATCAAATAGCTCGAATATCCACAACAATATCAAAATATCGTAATAAGCAAGCGTTCACGTTGACCTTGAATTTCAAGGTTTTGCCCATGTATGCTTCATTCGTATCAATGCTTGTAAAAATATAATTTTTGGCGGTTAATATAATTTCTAACCCTCGGACTTTGACTTCTTCCGTGGTTGCGAAGTTTTTGTGCGTCGCTTCGTCCAGGATTTGTGACTAACGGATCTTCCAACATTTTAGCTCAATCTGTACCTTGGATTTTATCTCTTGAATTTTCATGTGTGGATTATCTCGTTATAGTTAGAATTCACTTGATCTTCATTGGACATTTGCTCTTTTGGTCTTTTAGTGATTTCATTCCATTTTTGTTGTAATTTGTGTAGTGCAGACTTATTTTTGGTCCGCTACGTAATTGCTGAGCCCGGCCAATCCCTTTTTCAATTACTTTAAATTCGTTAAATTCGTATATTTTTGGCATTTTTGGAATACTGACTTAACACCCCACCTTGAGCGATTTTGCTATAAGTAAAATTTCTCCTATTGAACAATCACAACATGTCCACTGCACATTACAAGCTTTCGATGCATCTAATCACAGTTTATGGATCGGTCCAATCGAACCCTCCAGCATCCAGCTCCTCAAATCCCTCGTCCAGCACGCTTCTGTCGGCAAATGCCTTTGTATTCACATTTACGACCAACGCCTTTAAAACCCTTAATTTGGACTGAGACGCAGATTCCGTGGGTGTTTATCATGTCAAATTTCGATTGATGCAAATACGTGAGGTAAGCTGATTCACCTATTTTTTCCTACTGCTGAGTGCTCCATATCTTTGTAGTTCAGTTCAGGTTGCACAAGACAGTAAGTGGTTAAAAGCCAATCCAGCATCCAGATTTCTTTCAGTGGTATTCCACAGAAAAGCGTCCACAATTTCAAACAATATATTCACATATATCTTCTGGCATGAGAGTAATCCGGAATGTGACAAAAAACTCCCTCATAAATGGATGAGGTATTGAACTACTTTCGCTTTGTATATTCGTTTTTCGTGCATACAACTTTTTGCCTTGTATGATTATTCGTTTTCACCATGTATGCTTCCTTCATTTCCGTCACCTATTGCAAGGTCGTGGCTTTATAATTTTTACGGGTCAAATACCGATAACTTTTGCTCTGCATTCTAAATCTGACCGTCATACGCCGCGCGAGATTCCACACCTGGAATCCATTTCTCAATTCTCTACTAATATTCATTACGTCAAAAGAGATGCGAACTTGGTTGCCGATGCTTTATTCAGACCTAAAATTTCTGTTATGTATGCATGTACACGATTCGACCTCTCCTTTCGGGGTAACCAAATTGAGATTGATCGCGATCCTTGAATTTGCAGCAAATCAAGTCACCAAACGCTGATGCCTTGCCTACGTGTGATATAAGGACAGGAAACTTTGACCACTAGTTCCTTCTTCTTTAGGACGTACCATTTTCAAACATTTACATTCGATGTCTCATCCGGTAAAGCGGGCTACCGTGAGGCTAATCGTAGATCGTTTTGTTTAGCCGTCCATGAATGAGGATATACATACCTGGGTCATGCATTGAATTCCTCATTAAAAGAACAAAATATCTCAACATACTATCACCCCTATCTCGACAAACAACACCCGTTTCAGGCATCCAAACAGTCGATTCTTTCATGTGCATCTTGACCACGTCAGTCCTACGCAATCATCTAACGGATATTCATCAATCTCAACGGTGATTGATCGGTTTACTTGATGGTCGAGTGCTGTTCCGATCACAGATACATGTTCGGAGACTGTAGCACGCGCCTTCCTTGAGCACTGGATTGTCAATTTTGGAACACCATCTATCATCACAACCCACCGTGGCTCTCAGTTTCAATCGGTATTTCTCTTAGATTTGATTTAACTCCTCGGTTGGCAGCACGTCCGAATCATCGCCTACAAACACTAACTCGAATGGAATGGTTAAATTCTTCCTCCGGCAGTTCAAAGCCTCTTTAAATCGTCAGCCCGATCCTAATAGATGGACTGACAATTTCCTACTTATTCTTCTTGGAATTCGTTCTACTATCTTATTAGACATGCAATTCTCAATCACAGAGTTAGTTTTAAAAATTACCCTATGTCTTCCCGGTAAACTCGTTGTGCCTTGCCAGAAATTACTTTCTATATCACATTACATTACTTGCTTGCGGTCTTTTATGTCCAAGTTGGATTTTACGCCTCCTCGACATCGCATTATCCACCAACAGAAATCACATCATTTCGGAACGTGTAATGTTGTTTTCGTGCGGGTTGACTCTGTTTGTAAACCACCTCAACCATCCTACCGTGAACCACAAAAGTAATTAAGCGTTAACCCAAATACTTCGTTTTGGATATGAATGGTCAACGTGACACGGATTCTATGGCTCGTCTAAAACCAGATGTTGCTGAGCTTAAGCCGCTAACTCAATAAACCGTCAGTACTCTTCAATCACAACCGTATTGTAATCCTCATGTGCATGCCTCCCCCATGTTCATCCCAATCCTCCGGTCCCTCCGACACTCGAACCGGTAGACAAGCGCATTGGCCCAAATGTCTTGCCGACTATGTGACCTGATGAACATTTTGAGCGTGTTATTCTTCTCTATTTCGAGCCTAAAAACGCGCTGGTTTGGGAGTTTTGTAATGATTCAAAGTGATTCAAAGTTGTAATGGTCTAAATAGCATTTAGCTTAACAATAACCATAGGATGGAGTTATGAGTTATATACAATAAAAAAGAAGAAGAACAGGGAACCTCATGTAGTGTAAATCGTATCAAAATTGGGGTTTTCTTTCAAGTATTTGTCCAAATTTGTTTTAAAATTATCCAGGTTGGCTGAGTGCGTAACAGTGGACGGTGATGGTGTTCCATGTGAAATTTACACGTCGGGCACGCGAATATCTTCGACAGTTCAGTCTTGAAGTGTGGAATAAGCACTGTAAGTTCATGATTCCGACTGGCTCTGGGTGGCGAGCGTGTGAAAAATTTGGACAAATGATGGCTAGGGGCGTGCATAATGTTGTACATCAGTATGAGGTCACCTCTTAGTCGACGACAGCAAAAGTCGAAAAGATTGAGACTCCTCAAACGTTCTTCATATGGTTTAGCAGCTATTCCGGATACAAGCTTTGTGGTTCGGTAGTAAATACGCTGCAGAAGATTGATGTCTTTCTGAATCCAGGGTGACCAAGCCTCCATCGGTGGTCTCAGATAGGTGTTCATGATACGAGGCACTGACTGATTCGTGAATCTGCCGAAAATTCGTTTCAATAACGCCAATACTTGTGACGCCTTTCTGTAAACCGCTTTGCACTGCAGTGAAGTCTTTAGACTTGAACTGGTCCAAACACACAGATCCTTCTCTTCGGTTGTCCAGACGAGTTGGTGAAACCCAAGGGTGTAGTTGTAATTCACGGTCTTTTCAATGTTTATCACCTTGCAATTTTTGAAGTTGAAGGGTAGTTTGTTTCTCAGAGACCAATCGTGTAATGTGTTCAGATCCTTCTGCAAAATTTCACAGTCATAATTTTTACGTATGCTTCTCCAAAGCCTGATATCGTCTGCAAATAACATAACCTTGCATTCATTTTGTATCTTTGTATTTTGTACGTAAATCTCTTGGCCGAGCATGGTTATTCGTTTTTCGGCAATGTATGCTTCATTCGTATCAATGCTTGTAAAAATATACTTTTTGGCCTTTAATATGATTCCTAAACCTCAGAATATGTTTTCTTCCGTGGTTTCGCGTGGGAATTGTGATTTACGGATCCTCCAACATTTTAGATCATTCTGCACCTTGGATTCCATCACTTGGATTTTCCTGTGTGGATTATTTCGCAGACTTTAATTGTTCTTTCTGGGAAACCTGCTCTTTTGGTCTGTTAGTGAGTTTATTCTATTTTTTGCATTTTGTTTGGTGCAGACTTATTTTTTAGTCCACTACAACTTCAACTTTTAGGTGGCTTGTCTTGATTCGTTTTTCACACGCTCGCCTCTGATTTCTGTATTTAGTTCAGTGAGCGTAGGGTGTTTTCGAGGTTGTATATTGTATTTTATTTCTCGTACATATTTTGATGTTGTTTTGTTATAATGATTACAAGTAAATATTTCCTCGATTCGAGTATATTAATAATGCCTTACACGCTGTCTGTTTTGGACAGGTCAATCGTGCCTGATAGCTTTGTGTTTCTAGGCTGTTTTACGTTGATATATGCTCCAAATTATTTAGTATAATAATCAAAAGGTATACGTTGTTAGGTGCGAAATATTCGTTGGGTAAACTGCTAAAAATATTTTAGCCATGATAAATTTTCTTTTTGAATTTGTTGTCAGGAAAATATACTATGAATTATTTTGTTTTCGTTGTCATATAATGTTTTACTTTTTCAAATATGTTATAAGTATGCATGTTCTAATACAGCATCGAAGGTTTATTCTACAGATGCTTTGACTCTTTATCGTTCTCGTTTTTGGTATGACCGACCATTGCTTCAAATGTTCTCGATATAAATCAGTTGTTGGTATGTCGCAACCGTCAGTCTGGAAGGAGGTTGCCGATTTAATATACAACTGTCCTGCTGATAATCCGTACGATGCACTCAAAGATGCCATTTGTTCACTACTTCGTCGAATAATGAGAAAATCCAGCTGATGCTTCTGTTCAGTGTATTATAAGGTTATCATATACCATCACAATACATACGACACATGCTTCAGTTACAAAGAGACAAAACGGCTGCGATTAATGTCAGCAGGCTCCACTTGCAGACATTTGCATAGTTTCAGCTATCATTTTGAAGACCACCATTCGTCAATAATTAACATGAACTGTAGACGGAGTTCACGATATCTCCCATAATGCCACATTATCTCACGTAAGACTCACGTGTGTTGCAGATTCTAGTACACCGATGCAAAATGGTTTCAAAGATTTGAAATCGGTGTTCCATAACTTATCCATAAAAGGAGAGAACATCGCATGATCTCATAGTTAGGGCTACTGTTCAAAAGACGTATGTTATGGTATCTTTATTCTCCTAGATAACGTTGCCTACTGGCGAAAGAAGCGGTGCAAGAAGTCATGGAACTCTATCGTCTGTCAAGAAAAATTTATCTCGTTTGATTGTTGATGAAGCAAGCTATAATAGCATAACTTACACCTTGTATGTTTTCGAAGATACAGCACGAGTTTCTTGATAATTCATCCTGCATAACTTGCCTGTTAGAATGATATGTTGGCCTCCGTCGGTCGATGTCGACCATGAATGTACATCACATCGCATGAATGTTCATGTTCTGCAGCTTTTCGAATGACTAAACAGTCCGATTCGGAAAGAACAATCTCTTCCGCAGCGCTGGCAACGATAGTCAGAACTCTGTTGTATTGCATCAGTTGCACGCCGGCGGCGTGATCTGCGTTCAGCAGCCAAGAACTGTATTTGCTCCTCTCCGGCTTGCAGACGACGCTCTACACAACGGCTCCAAAGTGAGCGGTCGAGAGCAAATTTTTCCCAGCTTGCGGGGTCAATGTCAAGAGCTTTCATATCTCTTTTGCAAACATCTTTGTACCGCAAGTGCGGTCTGCCAAATGGTCGACTTCCTAATTGCAACTCACCGTAGAGTAGATCTTCCGGAATACGATCATTTTCCATTCTATAGACATGACCAAGCCACCGCAGGTGGCGCTGACGTAATAGGGTCAACATGCTATGTAGACCATCTTTTGAAAGCACTTCAGCGTTAGTCAATCTGTCCATCCACGATATGTTTAAGATACGATGGATGCTTCGTAGATGGAAAGCATTCAGCTTCCGTTCGTGTCTTGCGTGGGTGGTCCAGGTTTCACCGCCGTATAGTAAAGCATTTAGTACGCACTCGATGTACACCATCATCTTTGTTTTTACAGTCAGCTTGTGTTTACCCCAAACAGATGAGTTCAATCGAGACAAAATGGCAGCTGCTCTGCCAATCCGCTTATCAATGTCCGTGTCTAGCGAGAGGTTATCCGCAAAGGTGGAACCAAGATATGTGAAATGATGTACTTGTTCAAGCTGACAGTTTCTAACAGTTATGATGAGAGGCGATTCAGACTTTTGACTAAGGACTTTGGTCTTGCTCATGCTGATTGTTAGCCCAAAGTCTTTGCATGCCGACGAAAAACAGTCCATTAGAAACTGAAGGTGCTTTTGTGAGTGAGCAATAAAGGCCGCATCGTCAGCAAACAGCAGGGCACGGATTAGCACATTTCGTGCCTTGGTTTGTGCTCTCAACCGGTTCAGGTTGAAAAGCTTGCCATCACTTCTGGTGCGTATTTAAATGCCTTCTGTTCTCGTCTCAAAAGCGTGCTTCAGAAGCAGAGCATAAAAATGCCGAACAGCGTGGGAGCAAGAACACACCCTTGTTTGACGCCTCGGCGAATTTCAAATGCTTCTGAACTGCAACCGTTAAAATGGACTGAGCCTTTCATGCCTGAGTGGAACAAAGTAACGTGCTTTAGCAGTCTTGGGTGGCAGCATATCAAATCAAGCAATTTGAAAAGACCCTCCCAGCTGACGTAGTCGAATGCCTTCGTTAAATCAATAAAAACAGCTTATAATGGCATACGCTGTTCCCGACACTTTTCTTGAAGTTGTCTCAGGGAGAAGATCATGTCAACGGTTGATCTTTCCTTTCGGAAGCCACATTGAGATTCGGAGTAAATTCTATCAGCTAAAACTTGCAGCCGGATCTGTAAGACTTTAGCAAACAATTTGCCTACAACATTCGACAGGGAGATTCCTATGTAATTGTTACAGTCTCCTCTATCTCCTTTATTCTTGAATAGCGTGATGATCTTTGTGTCTCGCATCTCTTGTTAGACACACTCCTTCTGCCAGCATTAAAAAAGCAAATAGTGAAACGGTTGTAATAATGCTGCTCTACAGCATTTGATGAGCTCAGTTGGAATTCCGTCGTCACCAGGGGCCTTCCCATTTGCTAAACAGTCGATTGCTCTATTAAGCTCATCAAGAGTAGGGGGAGTATCTAGATATTCAATAGTCGGCAACCGCTCGACATTTTCAAATACACGTGGTAAAACCGTACTGTCCCTAGAGTAGAGAGAGGAGAAGTGCTCTACCCATCTTTCCATCAGCAGAGTTTTGTCCACAATCAGGTCACCAGATGCAGACTCAATAAGAGCCGTTTTAATTTTGTTTGGACCAATGGCTCTCTCTCTACGTGATCTGGAATAGTAAAAACACAGGTATTGCTAAGAAAAGTCAATGAATGATCCCGGAAGCACTGATATTTAGCGGATATGCTCCATCGAGGATAAGTAAAAAATTTCTGTTGTTGATGTTTTTAAACTTTTTCATTTTGATTGTTTAAAATAAATTGATCTTTCCTGAATATGAAACGTTTTCCTGTCCGCTAGGCGGAGGTAATTTATTCAACTAGGTTGAGGTCTGGGGGCCAGTTTCATTTGGTTGTGGATTCAGAATCATGCTGTGAAGAAAATACCCGAAAGCGAGATAATATTGTTTCGAACGTTATGAAAATTTATTTAATATCAATACTCAGGAACAGGTAGAACATCTAAGTTAAGCAGATTGACAATTTTATCTATGGTAAGAAATGAAGCCTGATGTGATTTGAATTTATTCAAAGAGGAACTGAGTCTTATATATTTTGGGAGGAGATTCCATAGTTTAGCATATTTATTGAAGAAGAAATATTTCCTTTAGTTCTAAAATTTGGTAATTTAATAGTTTTTTCACTGTTTCTCAGGCTATACTTAAAATCATGTCGTATATGAAGATTCAAACGTATTTCCATATTATCCTTTGACAGTATTTTAAAGAATAAGATGAGATTATGCTTGTGTCTGCGAAACCAAGGATCAAGGTTCAGTTTAATACATCTTTCTCTATGAGATTAATTGGTGGTATAACCGACGATGGATTTTGAAAACATCGTTGTTTTTATTCTAAAACTATGCTATCGGATTTATTTATGTTTTTATATATTATGTTACAGTAGTCTGGGATAGGAATGCTGGACAATTTTTACATTTCTATTTTACAATGAGGTTGAATTATAGATCGGTGTATAATATTCATACTTTGCTTGGCTTTTGTAATTAGGTGGCGTATTTGTTCGTTGAAAGTGAGTGATGCAGGATCACGCGTGCTCTCAATCATTTGAATTGCGGTATTGTTAAAAAGGATTGAGTTATTTTGTGTCGTGCATCTTATAGGCATAAAATTAGATTTTGCTATTGAGAACGTTAGACCGTTATTTGTCGCCCAGTCTGTAAGTGCAGCAATATAAAACCGACCTGCAAATAATCCGTATGATGCACTTACGTACTAAAATGTGAATCTTAGATTTATTTTGCGTTTATAAACTAAACTTTTTAAATATTTTGCTTATGCCGATCATTTTTACAATTCATTTTTGTAAATTCTGTTGTATACATATTGATTACCTGATCATGTTTTGCATGCGATGGTTTACCAAGAATATGGTGTTATTATTAATTATAATAATTAAAAATGTCATCTACTTGTCACGTTTTTCAACTTTGTATTTGCATCTTCTAACACGTTGGCCGCGATGTGCGCCATATGTGTACATACAGAACTTTGCATAAACGCGATGTGTACATATATGGTACGCGTTTACAAAAAAACAAACTTTTTACAATAATCGTATTTCCGTTTTCCATTCACTAAATCTATGCTTCAATACATTTAATTTGTAATTAAAGGTGGTCAAATAAACAATTTAATGGAGAAATACATTTATTTGTAGCAGCACATATGGCAAAAATGATACAAAATCCATGTTCTAGCGTGAAATTTTGAACATGCTGTCCGCAGCGAAAAACTACAGAATCGAAAATCGCGGCCAACGTGTTAAGCGTGATAACAACGTATAAACAAATCTATCTCTGAAGGCTACATCCAATCTGGAAGCTCACGAAATATTTTCCCGTTTAGGTTTTTGAATTCATTGGTAAAACCACTGAGAGTATAATCTCTGATCAATTGTCTCTAAGCCTAAAACTAACCAATGTTCAATCACACAACAACCCATTTTTTGATTCGAACGTAGACGCACTTTTAATTTACTTTATCAATCCTTTCTATTTTCTGGAGGTTAGCAAAAGCTGGCGCCCACTGTAGTCGCCTATTGATTCACATGTCATGCTAAATGCTGCTGCTCTGCTGAGTAAGCATCCTTCCGTTAACACATCCAATTGAAACGTTCTCCTCTATACGACACTCTGCTCACATCAGTTTTGTGTTCAACGGGTACTTCAGTGTGCTCAAAAAGAGACGGATTTTGGTGCCATCATTCAGCACGTTAGTGGTTGCATCGCACAATGCGAAAAAGCAGCAGTGGCAGCCAAATGAAAAATTAGTTTACTTCGGTTCGTTCGACTGGTTTCTTTTCGCGAAACTGCAGAATTTCTACAGACCAATCATCAGACGATTGGCAGCCTTGTATTTGCAATGATGTATCTCAACAAAGCAAACTAAAATGTCACTTTCAGTTTTTCTTAGAGAGAAGTGGCAATCAGTTTATTGCTCATACATACACACCTTTAAAAGCTGCTTATTTTGTGTCTAACAAAAGTCTCATCAATTCCAAAGTCCACAGACTCTTCAATAACAGATAAACATATTTTTCATAAACACTGGTTCTCAATTTATTTCACGAGCTATATTACATTCATTCAACTCATTTACAAGTTTCAATAGTGAGATCTCATTCGTACATTTTCATGAGAATCCCACTAATTCTGTGCTTGTTAAGTGCTCTTCCAGATCCAAAGTTTTGATTCACTATACTCAGAGGATGTGCCTGCTAGCTGTGTCACGGGTTGATGCAATATCTGTCTAAATGCTTCAAAATTCTAACGGTAGTGCTTGTTAAACGCGATTTTTCTTGCTTCAAGGACTTGAATTTTAACACATTTCTTCCTTTGCTTTTCGAACGACATCACAAGCCTCCCTGCCGTTTTTAGGATTTTTGCGTAATAAACAAATATACATTCAGGAATAATGTCATAACAGATTCAAGCTTGAAGATTTCTACTCTATCTTCTTTGGCAGCTGAGGCACATTGCTCAGCTCATTTAAAGTCCGCTGTTATAGGTATACCTTATCATTTTGAATGGATTCAAAGTCGACCCAACCGCTATTCGCAGTTACTGAAATTTTGTAGACTGATTCAGAAAACAGATGACATTTACTATAGATCAGAGAAAGATCCCAATACTGTGACCATTTAATGACCTTTTCAATATCTCTCAACGGATCAACGTGTTCATTAGATCCATTGAATTTGACATCATGTGCAAATATAGAAGAGGGACATGACAACATCAACGAAGAACATCAGAAAGAGTGATGGACCTAGTATAGAACCCTGTGGGACAAGCTGGTAGATTTTGTGAGGTAGTATCGTCTTTATGCAACTGAAATGATCTATCACGATGAAAACTAGTTATCTAGTCGTGAAACATATCAATGCTCCTTCGATCGCGAGTTTCAAACCAAGGAACCAGTGACTCATCTAGTCGAAAGCTTTACTAAGTTCTAAGTGAAAGACATCACCCCGTTCGACTTGATCCAGTGTCTTTAAAAATCTATATAAAAAGCATAAAAGATACAGCCTTCTATTAATGGAGCCATGGTAAACCGTCCTCAATTATGAATTGGGCACGCGGTGGCTGCACAACCGATCCTTGGCATTACATAAAACACTAGTCAAACTTACTGGTCGAAAATTCTTAATTATGTTTTGCGCAACTTCCGTTTGGAATGGGTACGACAATGGATTCAAGTCATTTGATATAATGCTCTCGCAACGCGATTCGTTGAATAACCTACCGAGAGGATCTGCTAATAACTTAGCTATTTATTTTACACATTTTTGATGCTCGTCGTACGGCGGATTCATTTTTGTGTGGATTATGTTGGACCCGAACGCCATCTTCCGTGCAAAAACAAATTTGCACAGAGATACACACATTACCGTACTAAGAGTTGGGACTGAGTGTATCGTATTACCGCCATTTATTCCGTGTACACTATGAAAATAATTCGGCAAAGTTGCTGCCTTGTCGTGGTCAGAACTGGCTTTTTAACTAGTCTTATATTTTGGTACCTATGGGTTCCTTTCTATTACCCTTAGACATGAAATAACTAATATACTTCTTAGGACACGTTTTAGCAGAGTTCGTCAAAAACTTCTTGATGCTTTGCTTAAGCCTCCGTTGTAGCGTTAATGTGTTGTTTATCTGGAGCCTTATAACACGACTATTTTCTATACGTTAGGAAGGCAGGTTTTGCCGCGCCAAATAATGTTACGTGGCAACACAGGTGTCTTTAGCCGAAAAGGACAGTAAAGGTTTTGAAGACTTACGATATTAAGCCTAATAATTGACCATTTACTTTTGATATCATTGGTTCCAGAGAACCAGTCAAATCTTAAACCGGAAAGCCGTACGGCATTCCCATCAACTCGATTCATATAACCTTGGTATTTAACTGGTGTCTTGAAAAAGCAGAGAATCGCCTGGACTATTTTGATGACATGGTCACTTTTCCCCGAACGTGAGTCATAAGTAAGGTTTTGGACATCTATGAGAGTTTCAGACAAAACAAGGTTCAGTGTAGATGATGAGCGACCATCTCTTTACCTGGTTTTCCCACTTACGTGCTGACGAAGCGCACTGAAATTCAGCCAATCTGGAAACTTCTATCAACGGTCGTTTAAGTGTGACAGTCAATACGTGGTATGTTGAAGTCACTTATTAAATAGAGTCGTGGGGCTGTTCTGAACAACCTGGTGAGGCGTTCCTCAAGTTCCTGGTCCTCCTCCTCAAAAATGCCGGGTGTTCTGTATTAACAGTCAAATTCAAAAAAAGTTTAATGTCTGCAACGTTTGTCGAGCCGAGATGGATGGAAAAAGTAGCCATTTTGATGCCAGAGTATTGGTATTTAAAACCATGCTGTAGGAATATTAGAGTTCCTCCTTCGCGTCTACCTTCTGGTCTATCCGATCTCAGAGATGTATATGTTGAAAAAATATTGACGGCTATATTGTCTGTATCTTGAAGCCAGGTCTTCGACATACCTAACATCTTAGATTTAGATTTGAAGGCAATGTTCGTGAATTCCAACCATTTACTAGACACACTGCATGCATTTGCGTATAGTATGCTTACAGCATTTCGATGTATCGCGCCTAATTTTGGAGAAACCTGCGGCGCGGATGCGATGTATTAGCGAGTTTTGGTGTGTTCAAATGTGTTGGCGCATCAGTAATATATGTGGAATCTATGTTGCTGGAAGGTTGTGGCGTAGAGGTTTTTAAAGCAGTGGCGTTGAGGTCAAACAATGCGAAGATTTCGTTTGTTGCATCGCAACGTATCCAATAATCCTCACAGAAGTTCTTTATGAGCACTTGAGCATTCTTGGCAGAAACTTCCCGTGTTTCGTAGTTATTGCCACAGCATTACTCGAGGTTCTGATTCGGTTTTGTTACGTTGCCACCTGAACGCTGGAATGTGAAATATTTTGCCAAAGCTGGGCGACTATCCATCACCAATCTAAACAAGCTTTGTTTTGGTATTATTTGGTCGCCTTTTAAAAGAAACAAATCTCTGTCTATCTGACTTTTGAATTCGACCAAGTTTGGCCTTGCTTGATTTTTTTCCACAAACCGATTCTGTTTACCCGAACTAACTGTAGATTGGCTTAAGGTCTGCTAAACGTAATAGATTCTGTACACATAAGCGATCTAAGCTGAGTTGCGTTATAGCCTCCTATATAAACGGCTCGTTTTCGTTTAAGAACAGAATATTTATATTCCGAGTTTCAATATTTTTTCTCACGAACAGCGCCTTTTTCTCAACTCTCTTAATTTATTTTTGATAAGAGCTGATTGCGAATTATTCGTTGCGAGATTATTGAGACGCGGCGCGGTTTCCTTACTTGTAAATAAGCGTGCGAATTTTTGAGCTCACTGGCTCTTTTTCCTAAGCTGAAAAACAATGCTGTTGTTAGCTTTTCATAGTGGTTTTAGCTACAATATGTACAACCACGGGCTGGGGCAATATTTGTTTGGGCGACGCCGCAACTTGCTCATAAAATGAATAGAACACAACGAAAACTAGATACTGGATTGGCGAATCAGCCACAGATTTTCTTGTAAAAACTAAACTGAACTAAAATGAAAAACTAAAAATACGTATTTGTTTTGTTCGTATGTTTTTGATTGTTCCTCGAATCGATGACATCTCATTATGTTGTGAAGAAAACCCTATCAGATTTTTCAGATACGCGGAAAAATAGACCTACATAGACAGTACGAGCTTTATGCTAATCATGGAAGTGCATGGTGCTAAATCTCATACCGTTGGAGGAAATCTGGGAGTGTAATGGTCTTTCAGTCACCCTGAATCATGTGCGAAAGAATCTGGGCACTCGTTTCTACTTGGTCGACTATCACCTTGTGATACTGATACCGCGGCTGCGAGGCGACCTAATAGAAGCCTTTGTAGTGGTTGCTTCATCGGAGATTTCACCACTAACTGCGTAAGCCTTCTGATTATTGTACTTAACAAACCAGAACACACTTCTCAGCGTGTCACGGCATACAGATCCAAAACAATCAGACGATAGACTTGTCCCAAAACAGAACACGTGACCGGCGTGAATAATATATTCGAATTGTGTACTATCTGTCATAACACACTGTAAGATCTTTTTGTTTGCAGATGATATGATAGTCGCCATAGCCTTTCCATCTAACCAGACTAGCGACTATATATCAAAATTGAACCAAGACCTGGATGCTCTACTTCAATGGAGTATTCGAAACGGTCTTGAGTTCTCCACCAATAAATCTACTTTCATAAATTTCAAATATATCATACCAACAGATTCGATCATCTTGAATAATACACCACTACAACCAGCACAATGTGTACGTGATTTAGGTTATCGATATTCTGGATCACTTACATTTTATGAACAAATTTTGCTACTTGATATCTAAAACAAAAAAGAATATAGGTTTACTTCATAGATTCATCTCTCTGCCCCACTGCAAGCTGGAACTTTACAAATTACATACACTACCTTTATTAGATTACTGCAATATTATATCTAGTAACATTACTCGGTTTAGTAGTTATGTATTAGAAGGCATTCAACGTTCTTTCACACGATCCATTACCACCAGTTCGGATAAGCATTCATATAAGGAAAGATGTCAGATCCTAGGATTCGAACCATTATGGTTCCGAAGAATAAAACAAAATCTTGTACTCTTTTACAGAATATTGAAGAAAATATGATCGACATTGATTAACAATTAGATTTCAAAAACTCTGAAGTATATAATCTTCGCCACAAAAACAAAATATGTATACCGAAAATCCATAATGGTGTACGAAAAGATTTCTTTATTTATAAATATTCTCGTTTATGGAATTAAATTCCCAATACTATGAGATTGAGCACTTAACAAACTGAATTCAAAAAGCAACTAAACTCCTTTATATCTAAGCAAAATTAGGTAAGCTATTTATTAATAATACAACTATAGATAATTTATACTTTTACGGCATGAAAGGCTTTTAATATTTTTAGCTATAAATTTTTTCAAAGTGACATATCGATCATGCTTAGCATGCCTTGGAATTCCAAGAATAAAATATTTATTTATTTATTTATTCATTTATTCATTTATATAACTTTTTCTTGAGAAATTACTTTTCAGAATTGTTGAAATTCAACAAAAAACACTCTCTTCAATTTTTAAATTGGCGATACCACTCATATATCCGTGACCCGATGAAGTGAACTCCCTATACGCTTATCTGCGTTTGAATTGCATTTGGAACATCATACATGAATAAATATTGCGATTCTGACCTACCCAAACTGCAGTTAACCCATTTCAAACAATTACTGTTGTATTCGTTAAAAACATGAATTTATATCATTTATTTTTCCAATATTCTATCAATTTTATGTTTTAAACAAGCTACCATCTGTACAAATGTTATCCAACTATTTCTATGGTTGTTAACAAAAAATGTATTTAGGTTCGACCTTAACATTTGTAAAATTACCGTTTCATTTGATGTACTTATTCATGAAATCAAATGATCATGCATGGCGTGACTTGGTGTATCCAAGACTATACATTATTATTATTATCATATTTACACCTATCATTATAGGAAAAAATGACAAAATATGTAGGATTAAAATAATAAAATGTACAATGATGAAAACACCATAATACTCCCTCCCTAGAGAGTTAGAAGTAAGTGAAACGCTCGAAACGAAAAGTTAATTCGCGTAGTCTGCAAGATTTACGGACCACCTGACTCTCCGACCTAATCCAGGTTTTTTAATTTGGGAGGGTGAGTCAGAAGATGGAAGAGAGTATTCACAAATGGACTACCTAAGTAACTTTGGTACTAATGCGCGTGAATGGTCGGTGGAAAACTTACATAAAAAAGTCAAACGCGAATTGGTGGTCGGGACAGGTTGAACACTAAGGGATGAGGTAGGTTGATATTGCTGTAAGTCACTGTCATGTTGCTGAGCCTCTGCTAAATGCTTCAGATCGAAATTCTGTCAGTAAGTCACTGAACGCTGATGGGATTTCAGGGTTAAATAATCGAATGGTTAGAATGGGGGAATCACAGAAGTTACCAAATGAATTAATCTTTGTTAAATTGTCAATAGGCTTAAGTGTAGCTATATTAATCGAAAGATCAAAATGGGAAGGGAAATCTGCACCCAGAATGAGTACTTAGACATCGGCAAGTGTGAAAATCCATCAAAAGTTACGTCTGGGATATAACTCGACAGAAAGTGATCTGTGACCGAAAGTTGAAATTTTCGTGCCGTCTGCCGCCTGTAACGAGAACGAAGACGGGCTCTTGCGTTCCATGATGGATGGTGGAATGACGCTAATTTCGGCACGAGTGTCTATTAGGAATGGCATTTTAGTGGCTCTGTCGGTAACGTAAAAGGGACGGCTTTGAAGGGTGCCAGACAGAGCTGCCGTGTCTACTACCTGGTTTCACGGTTTACCTGCTTGGACAAATTTGAGTCGTAGGTGCAACGTGGTGTGCAATGCAGTGCCTTTGCACCGAATCTACGATGATAATAGCGAAAACGCGGTCCGTTAGGACGACTGGTAAATCGTTTCTTGGGCTGACGGGGGTGATGATTTCGAGAGTTACTACGGGATCATGCGAGGTTTTGTACTTGCATTGACAAGTTATGGAACATAGATTTCAACTATTCAAAATCGCTTGGAATCTGCGTACTTGAATTCGCGTCACTCATGTGTTTGTGAAACAAACTGCCATTAAACTTCCAAAAGTGCAAGGTGTTAAACATTGGGAAGACCGTGAATTACAACTACACTCTTGGGTCAGACCAACTCGTCTAGAAAACTGAAGAAAAGGATCTGGGTGTTTGTGCCAGTTCAAGTCTGAAGACTTCACTGCAGTGCAAAGCGGTATACAAAAATGCGTCACAAGTATTGGCGTTATTGAAACGAATTTTCGGCAGATTCACGAATCAGTCGGTGCCCCGTATCATGAACACCTATCTAAAACCAGCGATGGAGTACGATGTCCAGGCTTGGTCACCCTGGATTCAGAAAGACATCAATCTTCTGCAGCGTATTTACCACCGAACCACAAAGCTTGTATCCGGACTAGCTGCTAAACCATATGAAGAACGCTTTAGAAGCCTCAATCTTTTCGACTTCCGCAGTCGTCGACTAAGAGGTGACCTCATACTGATGTACAACATTATGCACGTCCCCAACCATCCCTTGTCCAAACTTTTCATACGCTCGCCACCCCGTGCCAGTCGGAAACATGAACTTACAGTGCTTATTTCACACTTCAAGACTGAATTGTCGAAGTTATTCGTATGCCCTACGTGTAAGTTTCACATGGAACTCCCTCATCTCCACTGTTACACACTCAGCCAACCTAGATAATTTCAAAGCTAATTTGGACAAATACTTGAGAGAAAACCCCAATTTTGATACGATTTACAATACATGAGTTTCCCTGTTCTTCTTTTTCATTGTATATACCCTATAACTTCATCCTATCGTTATTGTTAAGCTAAATGCAGTGAGATAATGTAACACTGTGCGAGATATCGTGAAATTCGTCTGCAATGCGTGTTGGAGACTGGTGTGTTTGTCCATAATGGCTAAGACTTTGCGGGCGTTGGTTGTAAGACTCTGCTGCCATAATTCACGAATGATTTTGTGATCAACAGGCTTGTCTCCTTGTAATTAGAGCATGTGTCGCAAGCGTTGCGACGGAGTGTTTTCACCCATTTCTACGCCGGACAAAAGCTTTCATAGATTTTGCTCGTCTGTAGACGAAGAACGTGATATGATGACATGTTTAAGTGCATCGTACGGATACTCAGCAGGACGGTTGTATATTAAATCAGCAACCTCTTTTGCCACTGACGTTGGCAACATACCAAGTACACGGTTATACAGTGCTCTTTGAATTTTCTCGCGGTACGACTCGAATAGAGCTTCAATTTGTGCTAAACAGAGGCGAGGGCCATTCAGACCAAAAGAGGGAAGGGAAAAGTGACTTAGTGTCTGTGGAAATATCATCAGACTTTGTATCAGAAAATGCTGAATTAAGTTGCATTTCGTAAATGAAAAATATATATGACAGCAAAATCAAAATAAATAGGAGTACATGGTACGAATAAAAATTTCAAAGAGAAAAATGTTCGGGGCTCACCAATTTGTAGCGGTTCATCCAGCGGAGATTTCACCACTAATTGCGTACGCCTTCTGATAGTTGTACCTAACAAACCGGAACATACTTCTCAACGTATCACGGCATACAGATCCAAAACAATCAGACGATAGACTTGTCCCAAAAAAGAACATGTGAGCGGCGTGAATAATACATTCAAATTTTGTACATATTTACATCTATCATTATAAGAAAAAATGACAAAATATGTAGGATTAAAATAATAAAATATACAATGATGAAAACACCATACCTTCAAAATTCTAAAGCGTCTTACGGGTGATAATATTACTGAAATCCTTAAAATTGCCCATAAAGCAGCCCCAAGGGGTAATTCTGTGAAACTCCTCAATAGTAGGCACAAGTTGCTGGCACGTGAGCACTTTTTCAGCAACCGTGTTGTCAATTTCTTGAACAAGATCCCAGGTTGTATAGTGAACCTCCCCAATGTGTCGAGCTTTAAAGGGAGTTAGACGCTAATTAGCCAACAATATTTCTGCACATTGTCTAATAAAAAACTGAGAGACAAAAAAATCGTATTGTTACATTTTTATCTCATATCTGTCTAGACCTGGGCAACCTGACAGCATCGTAGCCCACATAAATTTTATGAATGTGCTTCACAAAGTGCCTCGACTAGGCTAGTGATTTCACAAATCATACATTTTTCACACATAATATTGCATTGTTTCCTTAATAGATGACCTCTCACCGTGCTCGTGAAGAGAACCCCTACCTTACTTTCCAGATATCCGGAAACAAGAACGTGTGAACTATATACTCAATACCGAAGTGCCGGGTGCTCAACAGCATACCGTCGAAGGAAATCTCGGCGCGTGATTGGCTTTCAGCCATTTTCAGCCCTGTGCAACTTGAACTTAAACTCGAACTTGTCGTCGAGATCGCCGAGGATATCCCAATCACAATAAGAAAAAAACGCTTTGGCAGTGATGGTTACTTTTCTGCAGCTTTCCACCGAAAGAAATTCTGGACGCTCGATTGGCTCGTTATCCACTTACTGTCCTGTGCAACTAAACTGAACTGAACCGGGTGCCCAACTGCATACCATCGAAGGAAATCAGGGCGCGTGATTAGCTTTTAGCCACCTTCAGCCCTGTGCAACTTGAAACTTTAGACATTAAAAGGGAATTAGACGTTAAATGGTCTATCATATTTCCGCATATTGTCTCATAAAAAACTTTATAAAAAAAACAAAAAAACGTATTTTACATTTTTATCATATCTGTCTAGGCCTGGACAACCTGACAGTAAATTAGCCCACATGCAGTCTATGACTGTGTTCCACTTTACCTCAACTAGGCTAGTGATTTCATACACCACACATTGTTCACGCATATTATTGCAATGTTTCCTGAATAGCTGACCTCTCACCGTGCTGGTGAAGAGAAACCCTAACTTACTTTCCAGATATTCGGAAACAAGAACGTGTGAAAAGTACGAACTGTATACTCGATATCAAAGTGCCGGGTGCTCAACCGCATACCGTCGAATGAAATCTGGGCGCGTGATTGGCTTTTAGCCACCTTTAGACCTGTGCAACTTGAACTTGAACTGGACTATTTGACAGTTGAACACACAATTCATTCTCGCACCTCTTGCTGATAAATTACTTCCGTAATAAACTCAGTATTCTGTTTTAATCTTGTATTACCGTGTTTTTAGCTATTTTCAACTATGAATAAAACTGTTTGTATTAGCGCGAAATGTGGCAAACAAGTAGCCAAAGGTATTGAGTGCAATGCTTGCAAGCGTTGGGCTCACCCTGGCTGCTCAGCTATACATAAATCCCAATATGGGCTTTATGCGAAATTCCGCTGGCTTCCGTGGTATTGCAGTGATTGTCACAAGGCTGCCACTGAAGCCGCATTTGTGTACCACCAACGGCGATCTAGTTTGACGCTAGCTAGTGCGTCTGAATCCGTGTCCGACCGAACTTATGCATCAGTCGCACGGTCCAATTTAGTCCCCGGGCGGGCTTCGGTGGGTAACAAGGCCAAACATTCGAGCCAGTTATCCCGCCCTCTTGTGCCATCCACCACTGTCAAGGCAAATAATAAAACCTAAGCCTTCTAAAAGACGGGTGTCCAAGGGCTCTAAACCACCGCTAACCGACGCTAACGTCACACTAGTGAAACAATCACCTACTAGTCTTAGACTACCTTCTCGAATGGTGTCCAATTCAGCAGGCATCCCAAGAAGGCAGGCTAAGACTATTAAGTCCGGTAAAAATGGAAAGCAACATACAAATGTTGTCGGTTCCAATGCCATAGATCAAATTATTCTGGAGCTAAACAGTCTTCGGAAAAAAAATTGAATCATTACATGGCCCATCTTCGGCTCGTAAAAATAGAACTCGTAATGTTCTAGTTTTCAATCGTACCGAGCCCTTCATCAAGGAATCCAAATCTCGTAGAGATTTGGACAGCAGGTGTATCCAGGATCTCTTTCGCATGGTTGGGATGAAGCCATCCACTCTAACGGTGCGAGTTCATCGTGTGGGTAGATGGAAGATGGACAACCGGCCTCGACCGATCCTAGTGGAGTTCAAATTTCAGGCGGATCGCGATGTGTTTTTGTCTAAGGCGGAACACATAACTAACGCCACTTTAGAAAAACTCCAAGTGAAGCCTGACAACCCTCCTTTTGATAGGAGGCAGTTCACTGTAGCTCCGACTGGGAAGCCGATCGCTACTGCATCAACAACGATCGTACCGGTGCGTGCATCACCTATGATCTTGCTATCAGGTGCGCACGACGATCTGCTTAGTTTGAATGAAAAAGGAAGCAAGTCAAGCCTTTCTAGTGGCACCTCCCATGTTATTAATAAGGGCTCAATAGTCAGGCAACGTTCCATTAGCTTGAATGGCGTAGGAAGTCCGTCAAGCCTTTCTAGTGGCAGCTCCCATGTTATAAATGAGGGCTTAATAGTTAGGCAACGTTCCATTACCGTCGTGCAAGATGCGCGCGATATTGCTTCTCCTGCATTAAGCAGTAGGCCAAAAAACGTGCAGCTTCCCCGGGTGCTTCGACCGAGGGCAAAGCACGACTCAGCTTAGAAGCGCGCATATCCAGTGCCACTGTGTTGTACGCTAATGTGTGCAGCATAAGAAATAAGTGGTCTGAACTTTCTCTTCGTGTAGCCGAGCTATACCCGAGGGTTATAGCGCTGTCTGAAAACCTGGCTGTCTGCGGTTGATGTTGTGCCAGCTAGCATCAGCGAACAGTATCTTGTCATCAGATGCGATAGACCTGGTGATAGAAGAGGCGGAGGCGTGGCACTTTTCCTTGAATATGGTCTACACAATACGGGTCCAGGGTTATCACTCGCTATTGAAAATGTCCAAGTTGTTACTAGTGTTCTGACTTGCTACAAGTCAGCACTGGCGATTGCTTGTGTTTACGTCACGCCCTGTGCAACCCTGCGAGAAATTAGTCAACTGCTTGATATGCTTGACGGGTTGTTGCAATCAGCCCCAAGCGTACTCATTCTCGGTGATTTTAATCTCCCCGATATAGACTGCTTCAAGCCCTTCAGGGGTACTCACGGAGCAAGCCGCATCTGTTCTCGATTGATCCACTATCATGGATTACATCCAGCACGTGAACAAACCCACTAGGTTCCGCGATGGATTGCACTCCATTCCAATCTGATGATGATGTAGTCTCAGCTAGAAGCTGTCAAGAATGTCAAGTTTCCTACCCCCTCTGGCAAAAGCGATCCCGTAATGTTAGGCTCCGAAGCGCGATGTTGCGGTTTACACAAACCTCTTGCGCGCCCTAGACGTACTTTTAGGCGTGTTGAATGGGGCATACTTTTTACCAGTCATCAAAATCGTAACCTTTCTTTCTCGAGTGATTATAGTGTTTTGTAACTGAAAAACTGGGACAGAAATTCTGCCGAGATTTCTTAACGGGCTACAAGACCTGCATGCTCCACTGCAATGCGTGATGAATAAAGCACCAGCGGCCACCTGGTGGTCTACCAGGCGTTCGTCGTTCTATTCGTAAACGTGATCGCTATGGAGGCAATATAGGCTATCGCTCCAAATCTGGTTCGTGGGCCCGTTACAGAACCGCCCGAAACGCTTGTGTCAAAATTCAGCGTGTGCTCAAACAGAAGTTTGAGTTATCCTTAGCCAGGGATGCTAAATCCAACCCGAAAAGGTTTTATAGTTACGCGCAATCTAAAGGAAAAACTAGGGTAAATATCGGTGACTTAAAACTGGAGGATGGACAAGTAGCTACTAGTGATCTAGCTAAGGCGGCAGCCTTCTCAAAGTTTTTCAGTAGCGTTCAGCGTAGGGATAATTCTTTACTCACACCGCCTGAGTTGCTTAACTTTCCGTCTGGTGTCCCTGCACTAGATGATTTGTCCTTTAATGAGGCGGAGGTGGATGGAGTCCGATTCATGTTCGTGATAACAAAGCTGAGGGTCGGATTCACATCCACTCAATTATGTTGAGAAATCTCGCCCCAGTGCTTGCAGAACAAAGATGTTGGCTCTTCAATTCATGTTGCACTCGTCATGGTTCCTCGTGAGTGGAAAGAAGGCCATAGTAGATACCAATACACAAAGTGTTGCAAGGGTCAATCTTGGTAACTATAGACCAGTCAGCCTGACCAGCATCGTCTCGAAAAGTATTGGAAAGACTTATGACGCGACTAAATCTGCTGCAGCATCTCTGCCAGCATTCTGTACGTAGTGTAGCTCAACATGGATTCCTGAAAGGGAGGTCTTTTTGACGAAACCTCTCGAGTTTTCCTCAATATTGCTACGAAAAGGTT
>JACCGJ010023967.1:0-39062 GCA_013407085.1 Atriophallophorus winterbourni | reverse complement strand
TTCCATCACACACAAACACACACCACTAACGTTTTCGTGATGTTTGAACTTATCAGGTAGGAACAGTAGGATCAGGATACACATGTGCTTGAAACAGTGGGAGAATGGCAAACAAGTTGCGCTTGTATACCACAGTTGTATAAAGTTCTTACAAAAAACCACGATGTTCATATACACAATCGCAATGTGATTCCTGGCCAAACGCTCGAAGCGCATATAAAAGACCGATATATTATGGTCCTCACATCCCCATCCCTTACACACCATTACTGGTTTCTGGCTGTTTGCCGTCATCAGGTGGAGACAGCAAGTTCAGGTTCAGCGAGCCTTGAAACAGTGATGAGGTGGTAAACAAAGTTATACTTGTATGCCACTGTTGTAATTGGTTATTACAAACAAATACGATGTTCACTGTTTCAAGGCTAGTGTTCCTACCTGATGAGTGCAAACATCTAAAAACCGTTAGTCTGGTGTGTCATCGAAGTGCATGCAAATGAGCATTTAGACATGAATTATCTTTGCATATGCCATAATGCAGAAACCCCGAAAATGTTTCAAGGTACTCAACGAGTGTATGCTGGTGCCCCAAATATTTTTTTATTTTCAACCTCTCAACCCATACACTTTTCGAACTGGGGGTCAATCAACGAAAAATAAGGAAACTTTTCAGTTGATTTTGAGTCAAAGTTTATATCATCACATTGAGATGGAAATGAAACTGTGACTGTTGCGAAGATTCGCAGCCAAAATAAACATTCGTTTGATATGAATCCCCTTGGTCACCTGAATAACATGTACAACAAAAACCGGCAAGATGTGTGTAATAAACAGTAGATAAGATGTCGCCAGATTCTTTTCATTTAATCAGCCGATTAATGAATGGGCGTCATGCGTTTTGTTGAGGCCACACCATTCGCGTCAGAAGCTACATCAAGCTTTTTGAATTCGCTAAATCCATTCAAGGTTTACGGAACATTTAGAGTAAGTTGAAAATATAAGAGGTCAAATAATACAAAAATTGAGTTGCAACAACCGAAATTTCAATTTCAAACATTCGTTTTATTTCGGTAAATATGATTATTGTTGTCACATAATATTTATCTAAACTTTTGCTTTCCCAGAAGAAAGTGAATTGATAAACGCTAAAATCGATTCAAACTCGCTGATGGTAAACAAATAAAAATTTGATTATTTCGATAGATTGAGAGAACTGATGAGGTATCACAAGCTAGTTAAACCCTAGATTTGTGAGGAATCATCAACATTCTTATTGATAACATCTTGATTGTACCAGAATAAACACCCCAGAATATGCTCTTTCAGTGATTAGGAATTTGCACAGTGAGTGTAAACAATCGAATGGGATATACGTGGTGGATGGAGAGCCTTTGTTTTTATCGTGTGATTTCGGAGTTAAAAATGTGACAAAGTGAGTGTGCTGTGTTTCAGATTGTATTTATCTGTATTTATCTGCTGATAATTTGATTATTGGGTTCAATATTTTACAAGTTGTATGTACGTGTACTTTGCAGCTGAGAAAATCAAAGGAAAGGCTACATTTTCTATAGCATAATCTCACACTTTATGTTATTTTACCAGATTTTGTTTTAAATAACAATGGGATTTTGAAACAAACAATCTGTCGAAACCGCTGAGAGTTGATGGAATGATATATCCGGATATTTCTAATTTCAATTGACACAGTAAATACAATGACAATGTAATAAAGCTTCATCCGTGAAATACTACGTAAAAATGTTGATTTTATGTTCTTGGTCATATACGTACTAGTTCTTTCGCGCAATGTCAAACACACATCGTCAGACCGGAAGTGTCTGTACGAACAGGGATCAAGCTTAAATTTCATTCACCTGACCAATCCTATATATGTGCTACATGATAACCTGATTGCAACCACACTCAAACTTTCACCTTGACTGAACTGTAATTTTTGACTGAGGTCCGCATGTTTCCCATTCAACAAATGCTAGTATCACTAATTTGTCACCGTATTTCAACTATATCTCAAAAGGGGTCAGACAAGAAGCATTTCATTCAATGAAGTAATTTAGATTTCATGATTTTCAATGTGGCACAACTCACAGGATCGAATATGTTTAGCTCTTCCAAACTTGCAGAACAGGGAAATTATTCTATTTCTTGTTAAACCGTACATGCGCGGTTTCGCAACGTCTCCATTCTACTGGATTCACCTGATGCATTCAAGTACCAAAAATATATAAATAATTTAGTCGGTTGGAAACATTTTTTACCTTATGTTTACTTATATCGAGTTTAATTTTCTCGCTCTCACTCATTAACGGTCGAAGACTTACTTCATTCAGCGTTTATATGATGAAAGGTGTGCAACAAATGCTATAATTTGAACGATTTTGACAACTCCAAACCTTTGATGACCCATTCCCACAGTATGAATTCAACTCAACAGATGATATTATTCAACTTCCGTTTTATTCTGATTCGTAACACTATGGAATTATTTGCCGTAAATTCTACCGGTCTTTACAGCCACACCTGGTTTGTGAATCAATCAATAGCTCCTTGGATAAGACCTATTCGTTACAACTTCTTGGAGCAACTCATTCTGAACGAGGCTAGTTCAATATCTCCAGGAATAATGTGGTATTCGAACAATTCTCGTGTAGCAGGAGCCTACGATTGTGTTTCGTCCGACTTAGAAGGTCCGTTTAAAATCAGAAGGTACACAGTTTTGTTGGCAGGTAAGCTGCATATGTTAAAGAAATCATTGTTAATTTACTCTGATGAGATTGCAATTTTGAATGTACTCTAACTTACTATTGACAAATGACTGTGCGATATCAGGTGTGACTATGGAGATGTTAACTGTCTTGTATCAAACTAACCTGCGTCTCCCAAATATAAACGCTTTTGAAAATAATATAATGGAAAATGTTCGTGACCTATCGGGTAATCACAATCATGAAAAAAGAAAGTTTGTAATGAATCGGTGAGAGCAGTTTATTGGCAACGTTTCGCTTTTGACTCAGGAGCTCCGTCAGGCCAAGGTTCGAACAGAGATCAAGCTTAAATTTCATTCATCTGATCATTCATAAGCGCAACACCCACCATGGGCTGTGAAGTTCTTAACCAGCTTAGGATTTGTCGGGTGAATGAAATTCAAGCTTGATCCCTGTTCGTACAGACACCCTTGGTCTGACGAATTATCTGAGTCAGAAGCTAAACTTTACCAATAAACTGTTCTCCCCGTTTCATTACAAACGTTTTTTTAAAAACCTTCTAATTAGTCATTGTGTGCATATGGTAGAATTTCAGACTATTCCGAAGTACTGGTGACGTAAATCAACAACCTAACACTCAATGATACATTCCAGTAGACCATTTATTTAATGATGCTGCGAAATGCTGGTCAATCGATGAGTTTTGTCAAAAATAATTGGAAAACGTTTGAAAATATATTGACGAATGATTCGGAATTCATCTTAAATGCCTTTACCTTGCAGATAAACCAACAGCCCCTGAAATGTTGCAGTCCAAGTGTGACGCAGTAGATGAAGCTGGAAACATCGCTTACCTCACTTGGTTGGCTACAGAAACATTTGACTGTGTCGACGAAATGATTTTGGAGCATATTACGGCAGTCAATCGGTTACAAATAAGTGACGTTTTCGTCAAAAATTATACGTCTTTTGCGATAAAAAAACTTAACTTGTATTTAACGGCGAACAGCGCTCTCCAACAAGCACGTTGGAAGATTTTGTATTCAAAAAAATTACGGATATTTAAGCAGAAAAAGAATGGGATAAACCTATTTCTTGTCACGGTACCAATCACGGGAGATGCAATACATTACTTCAGAGTTCGCGGAAAAAATTCAATTGGGATTTCTGAACCTAGTAAAATATCTAATTCAGAGACGGCACCAATGAACAGTCTTTGTGTAGCCCGTCCGGTTGCACCTCATGAAAATCCGCAAGAACTAAATATATTCGGTACAGAACCTGGAAGTCTTATCGTTGAATGGACGGTAAGCCAATGATATTTAATTTTTTCCTTCGAATACGATGTAATCACGTCATCGCGAGAGAACGAATGTAGGCTGTCAATATTAAGATAAAGTTTGAATAAAATTATACATATTCCACGGAATAATTTTGATTAAACAGTTAGTATAATGCACCGTTATACTGTGGATTTACGAATTGAATTAGCGATGAATTCTGATAACGAGCTCTCGGTTGATATGCAGATTGGCGTTTGTTTTATTTAAGTGATATTTGGAGAATAAGTTGTTCATATTTGTGACTACCCATCCGTGCCAAGCCCATCGAACTATTCACAAAGTTGATCACGACGGTCCATATTGGAAGCACTGGACTCGATTTGAGCTCATCAGCAGAGCATATCCACCGCTTCGGGGGTGGGATTTGAACTCCCGACTATCACCATTGTAGTCCCACGCCTTAACGACCTGGGCTACCGTCCACCGTTTGACCGATCGCAATAAGGCGTTTATGAACTGTTCTCCAGACTGACACATTTGAGTAGCTTTGTTTGCCAGACCAGTTCAGAAGTAGCCAGCAAAATCTATTGTGGTCGCCCGACCGAACAGATCTCCGTGTCAGGTCTTCCCATCGGATACAGTGTAAGCTAACACCGATTAGATCTGATGGGCATTGATGTTTAAGTGATATTTGGAGAATAAGTTGTTTATATTTGTGACTACCCATCCGTGCCATCCGTACTCATCCGTTTGTTTTGGTATAGGTCTTGTGTGTATTAAACTCATTTGACCAATAGGCTTTCCTCATGTGTTGTGGAATTGGTGGATGAACGCGATAAGCGTTGGACAGGTTGACCTCAAGGATAAAGCAAGACGCAATCAATGTGCGTGTGTGTGGGGAATGATTAATGTTGGACCGATGAAACCAAAATGTGATAATTGGCCAGATGTGCGCCCCTTATGGACCTGACATGACCTTGCGCAATCATTTCTGGCTTTTCTCTACCTTACACTAAAATATTTTGGATCTGTCGTTTAGTGGTTGTATTAGATTGATTTTTATAAACACTAGTTGGCAAATCGACCACTGATCCTGGTTATGTCTACGAGACGTTACATCGTAGGCGTACTATAGGCTGTTTGGCGGTAAGGTCAAATCAGTGGTGGGGGTTGACTACTGGTTAATCATGTTCCCTGTACTGACTAACAAACTTGGTCTGACGAAGCTTCTGTGTCAGAAGTGAAACGTTACCTAAAGCTTGCTAAACCACTGCGCTCAAATTTCTTTGTATTTTGAAAACACATATTTCAATCGATTGCAGGTAGATTTCTTCTCGGCATGAGCGCGTTAAAAATGCAGTGTAACAATACAATTCTATTTTTAGTTTGTTCACAGCATTTGAACTTACACACCATAACCGCTTCCGTCTTTTTTGCTGACATCAGTTGAAGACACAGAGATAACATTCAGTGAATAATTGGTAAACCAAGTTATACTTTAATGCTACTGTTAATCAGATTGACACAGACAACAATTGAATCACCGATCCACAAAGTGAATCTTAGTCAACCGATCAAATCAATGTAAATAACCCGTTTTGCATTGCTCACATTCCCTGCACTTATACACCGCAAACGGTTTCTGGCTATTTACCGTCAAGGCATAAGATTATGTTTAATGAGTGGACTGATTCCAGATTATATAAAAGATTTTGCGTTGACAATATATATTCGTGTTGGATTAATGCTGGCTATGATTGTGGCGCACCTTACCATCTCAAATCATCTAGTATTCGGTAATGCTAATTTATAATGTCCGACCACTATTCGTGATTTTTCTGCAGTTGTTCGTTAGCTAACTATCACAACTGTCAATCCAAATTGATGAAGTATAATTGAAGCGATTTATTGCGCAATTCCAAAAAAAATTAATCCCGAGCTACGACGGCCTAGAGGTTCAAGTCTTGTGTCTTTCAATCAAATGAGTAAATATACTCAGCTTAGGCATAACATGTTCACCAACGTTGTTCTGTAATAGTCCCTGCGTCAAGAAGCTATCCTACATTTGAGGGGTGAGTTTTGCTAAACACCAAATTTATTGTTTTTCAGCCAATTCCATTGCATGAACAAGATGGTACAGGATTCGAATACCATATTTACATCAGCTGCGTTAGTTGTAGAGACTATACGAGGACAATGAAGTTTACACTTCGTGGCAATGCTACAACTGTACTTAACTTTGATCAATTTCTTGGAGATGCGGGCAATAAATCACTTAAAGTAGTGATTGGAGACCTCGAGGAATACGAAGTAAGTGATATTGTTATTTTAATTTACATTAGTAAAGCCACTCGTGAAATCTGGCCAAATTGTAGCACTAATTTCTCCGTCCATAAAAAGCGAACTCGTTTTGTACAAAACTATAAAATGTCCCTAAGTTCAACGAAGCTTTTTCCGCAGATTCTTATACACATTTGCTTATAAATGACATATTATATATACCAATTTTTTAAACAGCATTTCACGAGTAATTACGAATGGAATACCAGATTTCCTAAAGGATTTCTTGTTTTTATTGTGTATCTACATTATAATAAGATATTTTTACTTTATTGAGCACCTTGTCACGATCCTAAAACAGTAGATTATGCGCGTTTCGTAACGCGAGAATATTGCAAAATAAGGAGACACCCGCGAACGGATAGAACGACTTGTGATTTATTTATTGCTTATAGGCTCACTCACTCAGTCCTCTCCGTGCCGGGTGGCACATGAGGCGAAGACAACTTCACGCCAGTGGTTCCGGTCTGTAGCTGCTTCCGTTGCCGTCTGCACCGTGAATCCTTGTGCATGTAGTTCGCGTTCCAACGTTCTGCGCCAAGTTTTCTAGGGCCGTCTCCTTTTTCGTTTACCTTGCAGACGCCAGTGAATGGCTACCTTCGTATGCGAACTGTGATCCATTCTGCAGACATAACCGAACCACGGATCTGTTGTCATCGTTTCCGTAGCAATGTAGGTTTTACGGGATAGGGTTGCTAGCCCTAAGCCCAACCCTCCTCCTTTCTCAGACGGGCTTGGGACCGTCCTTGGCGGAGTTTTGCTTATAGGCACGAACCTCGTTATCATAGATTGCTAGCTGGGGTCGCTCAAATGGCACGCAGAAATCCGCCATTCTGCACCACGCAGGAACATAAAACGTTAAACACACTGTGAAAACAATTATCAACATACAGTAAAGATTGAATCGAATTATTAAGTTTCATGTGACATTATATAAAGGAATTGGACAAGATCGGTCAAAAGAGCCAAGGTTTAAGTGGGCTTGGACGGAACATCAAATGAAATAACGCGATAATTCACACCTTTGAAAGTTCAAATAACACAATTATCAAATGTTGCCAGATTAAACTGATCGGTTCGTTGAACAGAAATATTACTGAAAAAATCATCGACTATTGTACTTGATAAAAGTTTCTAAGACAAAGCTCTATGAACAACTTAAATATAGTCATGAAAAACTTTAAACAAAATCTGAAAAATATGAAAAAAACATTATGTTATGATTATGTTAACCGCATTGACTAAAATATTTTCCATTCATGTTCATTGTATATAATATTTTCAAAACATATCATTTTGTAACATCTCAATGACGTTTGAACTAAATGTTTTCAATTAAAGTTTCCGCTGGTTGTTCCTTGTTTATTTTGAGTTATGTTTCATATCGTAGGGACGCATAGTTGAGTAATTAAAAAATCTAAAATCAGTTTTCCCGTCTCACAAATGCTAACTCATACATTTTATTTCCCTAGGTTAGAAATTTGCTTCTACTTCTTGTAACAAGGAAACATTATATCCGATTTTGCTTTCAGTGAAAATTAGTTCAATCATTTGGATTTCTCTATAATACAATGTGCAGATTTTTCAAAATATTCCGTATTACAGGTGATGATCACGACACGAAACCATATAGGTTGGTGTCAGCAAGCTGCGCTAGTTGGTTCTGGTTACTCGGGCGAAAGCTTACACCAGGATGTCGTCAGTGGGGTCAAATTTGGCAAAGTAACATCGAACCAAGTTGAACTTAGCTGGACGATCCCAAAATCAATCGAACAACAGGATGCCCAGTGGTACTTTTGTGGATTTTCCTTAATTGTTTGTGAAAACTTCTATTCTGTTTGTGACAATAAAGAACCAAGCATTTGGGTAAGTGAATCTTCACTCATGACCGTGAAAATATTGAGTTCTGAATAAAATGTCATTCATTTTTCAGGACTTCATTGTTCGAGAACCTCCAACAAATTACCATTTGCATTTGCGACAAAGCGATACGGACAGAACTGCAGCACACAGAGAAAGCTCAAACAAGAATCAATATTTCCTTACAAAATCCGAGGGAAACAGTGAAACCATGCATTATAGCGCACGAATACTTGGGTTGGCTGCGAAGACAAGATATAAAATCACTGTTCACATATTGAGCATAATTAAGACGGGGCCACCGAGGTAAAATAGCGAGAGTTCAATTGTTTTATAAACTTCGTGATTCATTTTGTATCCGATGACCAATATTTTTAAAATACTACTAATCCGCTTCAGAAACTTACATTAGACTGTGATGCCGTTATTCTTGTGAATCACGCTTCTACCAAACTTTCTTATTTCAAATGATTCATCGTGCGGTTCTTCTATATAAAGTTTTATCATTGACTTTACTATTCATTTACTAAAGCTTCCGCAAAGCACAAGTTGCAGAAAGTGTTCCTCTAGGGTAGTTTCGTGGATCAGGCATCAGTATGCATTAGCCAGTAATCAATTTGTATTCAGTAATATAGATGTTAAATTGATATAATCCTTTGTAAAGTATTTAAGTTAGTATAACAAAAATTTCAACACGAAACATGATGTCTTGAAATTTTCAAATATTAATTAGAAATGAATATAAAAGCTCTATTGCATGCATCTCCATCACACACACACACACACACCACGAGCGGTTTCGTGCTGTTTGCACTCATCTGGTAGGGACAGTAGGATCAGGATCCGCATGCGCTTGAAACAGTGAAAGAATGGTAAACAAGTTGCGCTTGTATGCCACTGTTGGGTAAGTTTGGTACGACCAACCTGTTCAATCACATGAGCACCCGCTCATGTAGACTGGGTTCAAAACCCATGACCAAGAATATAAAAGCTCTTTTGCATGCATCTCCATCACACACACACACACACACACCACGACCGGTTTCGTGTTGTTTGCACTCATCAGGTAAGGACAGTAGGATCAGGATCCGCATGCGCTTGAAACAGAGCTATTATATTCATGGTCATGTGTTTTAAACCCAGTCTACATGAGCGGGGGCTCATGTGATTGAACAGGTTGTTCGTACCAACCTTACCCAACAGTGGCATACAAGCGAAACTTGTTTAGAAAGGGATAGTTTGAACAATTTCAAATAACTCGTTAACTGGCGTTATTTTAAATTCTGATTTTCCAACAGTATTGCAACATCATTGGTTCAACGAAGCGTCACAAATGAAAGCGGAGTTTAACAAAAAACGATCTCAGTTATTCATTAGACAAAATTCATCCATTAAAATGTTCATCTATCCGGTCTCAATATTTTGTTCAACAGTACTCTGGAACCATGTCTGATATTCTAATGCATAATAATAAATTATATATCATAGCTGATAATACAACTAAAAACTCGTTTGTTGGTGCCATGTGTCATTTCAACATTCAAGATTCGAGATTTAGTGGTGTAAAAGCAAATAGTTTTGCAATGCCTTAGGATGGGCTTATAACATGTAAACCAATTTTTTCACGTTTGTTTCATGTTTGCATTCAAGTGGGTTGAAAACGAAGTAAATGATGTTGCGTGTTTGACTGGGAATGAGTCGAATGGAAATGTATGTTTGGGTAAAAGTCTTTTTCAAGTGCGTGTGTTAAGCAGAAGCACTGAGGATTTTGGTTTAACTAGGGAAAACCCTGTATTATTCAACATAAAATATTGTGACTGGTTGTTGGAAAATGGTCCTTCGATATAATCCACTGAAGCGTCTGACGTCCATGTGTGTATGAGACTGGGAAGGATTTTCCAACCTGTAACTTTTTGCATTGCGAAAACTAAAATGCTGCACGTTTTGAATCTTCAACTTGTACAGTTTATTTAGGTCTGCTTTTATTACTTGGCAATCCTCAACAAATTTGATTTCATCCAATTTTTACACCTTCGGTAAAAAATAATAAGGTTTTCTAGTACCGATTGCAGTAGAGCATTTAGAAATTTTAGAAACAGTATTGGACCGGATACTCCACCAGTGACTCCAATATTTTGGGCAATTCGACCATCTATTGTTTATTTCACTCCATCAATTTTACGCCTTCACAGAAGTGTTTCGTGATTCGAACATGCAGATTTCCATTAATACTAACATCCGGCAGCTACCAAATTAGTAAAGAACGATCAACTCACTCCAAAGCTTTAGATAAGTAACAGGCATATACCCAAATCCCATCGTCTAATGCTTGCGTCCAATCAGTTATAGTAGTGAGGAAGTAACATGCTTGTGCTTAGGAAACAATACCAAGGCTGACCATGGGCATGGTAATAATAATAATAATAATTTAGAGATCACTTATAGCATTGTTATATGGAGATAATCAGCCGGCTCTGAACAAATGCCACCTATACATATTGGTGTAATAATATCAGTTTCCAAGTCGACTGGTCTAATTTACTCGTTTTGTGAATTTTTAAATAAATCTGATTGCCGGCCACAACGCCTCAGCTTACATGATTTCTGAACAACGGCGACATTCCGTCCTCTCATCAAAAAACTGTTTTTACATTAGCCGAGTTCTACGATAGTGTAGCGTTTCTTTTGATGTCTTTCTATCTGTTTTACCAGCTTCCAATGTTACAAATTACTTAACATCACGAATTACGCACTTCAGCTTCTTTTGGGCATTTCGTAAAACTTCCCATAGTACGACTGTTTTTGGTATCGTATGTGTAGTCCAATCGGGTTTTCACACAGTTATCATCTTGGGAGTGCATCCGTGAAATTTGTTACTGAATGTTTCAGATTTTCTGTTCGCTATTCAGGCTGATTTTTCGTCTTTTTGTAACATTTTACCTTCAAAGGCAGTGAGAGTTAGTTTCTGGAATGAAAATATCAAAACGCCTCTTATCCATCAAATTAAATGCTTAACAAAGGCCAATGTAATCATCTATTCTGATGAGTTGAGCACACGATGCACACTAAGAAATGGTCTCACTGGACTAAGAATATGTACTGACTCAACTTGTGTTTCTTTGAGTGTAGAAATTAAATATAGAAGTAAAGATTTCATCAGAGCCTCTCTGATGATGAAGTTTTAAACGTCTAAAGAAATCCTGTTACACCGATTTGAGCGAAATCATCATCCTGTTTTTAGCGTTTATTCAGAAGTGCTTTGATCACTTATTAAAATGTATTGTTATTAGTAATTATAGGAGTTCTCAATCACAACAATAACATCTTACTCTTATAGTGCTCCCGTTTTTATTCAAACTCTGGATACTCTGCCTTATCTACATGTATATTCAGTCGGAAAAACAAATGTAACTTTCCAGTTGGATTTGAATTCATGGGAGTCGTCAGCGAGTATCACTAAACGATTCGAAGTTTTGTGGCGTAAGTTCTAATATGTGCACACACACGTTACACGTTTTCAAATCATTGAATGTTTCATCTACTAATAATACGATCAATCAAACTAAACTCAGAACTGAGTCAATCAGTTTTGAAAGCTTGTTCTCAAATAATGGGTGAACAACTGTCTGGTTGTAAGCCATTTGTTGAATAAGCATGATAAGACAACATTGTTGAAAAATCAGGTGTACCAAAACGCATTTAGATGGGTTCAACACTCGGGCCAGAACACCCAAGAACCGTTTACATGATCGTGAGTTTGACCAGCCTGATATTGTTAGATTTTGGAACAGTAGATCATTACTTTAAACCATAATTTGCATTACTTTCTCTACCGTTTCAAGTGATTCGGATGCTGACCGTTATGTACCTATCTGTTGAGTGCGAACATCACGGAAGTGTGATTGATGTGAGGGGTTGACGGGCATGCATGCAAATACGAATAGGCTATATCACTTTCAACCTCGCTGCTATGTGCTCATTTGTGTTTAAGTGATTTACAATTAAAAAAAGTTGTTCTAATGCCATATTCCATTACACGTAACCTGCATCTACACTCAGACAAGAAAGTTCAACATATTTTAGCGACTTTTTACGAGAATCAAATCACAAGGCTCATTGTCTTAATTTGAGGATGGCAAAAATGCAAAAAACAGTAGTGGTGTGTGTTGGATGTGAGCGTCACATTACTTAAGGGTTACAGATTTCACCTTGAGAACACTATTGCACAAGCTATGCACAAGGAAATTTGAGGATGAAATTCAGTAATACGCATGAATTTATTCTCATGATTTGAAGTTACTAATTTCAGGTGTTGCTTTAACCCTTTCATGCCTGAATTATTTTCTAACCCGAAATAAAATATTTTTTCTTCGGAAACGAGTTGCCCAGGGGTGAAATAACACAAATAATATAAAAAGTTTGTGATATTCACATAATTGAGAAAATAACAAAATGTAACCAATTGGTTACATCCGGCATAAGTCACCAGTGTACGATTTTGGTGACTTCTGCCGGATGTAACATAATGGTTACATCTATTTACACGCAACGCATTTCGAAGATTTTCTGATTTATTCCAATTTTTTACATAATGTCTTTGTAGGCATGACTAAGTTTATACTGGAACAAAATTTATAATAACTGAGACTTTCACACGATTTTTATTCGGCTCACAAAACTGCGAATTGTGAGGATACGTTCGAAACCCGTACCAGCACATACTTTCTCTTTCACTGTGGACAAGTCAATAATGATTGCGAACAAAGAAGAGAACCACCCTGCAGTTGACAAAATTCTGTATGCCGCCGTGCAAAAAAATTCGGAAAATTCAGTTAGAATTAGCTTAAAATGACTTGCGAAGTTCATGTAACCAAAAGGTTACATCCGTCCTGAAAGGGTTAATCGCTCGCATTGATTCAGTGATTTCCCATTTCGTTGAATCTAACTAGAATATACACATGTGGATCAATTATAGTTGTGCACCATGCCAGTGAAAGTCGCGTGACCAATGTTATTCTTTGATTCGCAATGAGTAGAGTGATGACATGTTCATACTTAAAGAACAGGTTTGTAATCTGTCGTATTAACATTTTAAATTATTGTCCATGGCTATTCAACATTATTCAAAATTCTGCAAACGCAGTTATATCAGGAAAATTAGATAAGAGGGCGATTAACCGGACGAATTTGAGCTTTAACACTTAATGACAATTAATTTTATGATAAAAATGCAACTTGCTGCCGTTATCTTCTTCCTTTTCTCTACCAAATGTTTACCAGTGCATTATAAGCAACCATATTTGGCAATAGATCCATGGATTACATATTCACAGCAAGAACGTATGACGATTCAAAGGTTGAGAGCCAATAGCATTTACCTCGTGTGCATCTGGATTTTTGCCGACGGAGTAATGAAATCTGGTACTAGCTTTTTCATAGAGACCGAAGGCGCTCTCCAAGGCAAGTGCTATTGAATTCAGATTATAAAAGCTAATGAAAATATATCTTATTCCATGTTTCCTTATCTTTCTCCATTCTAGATGTACATAGAAAGCCATTTGGTTTCACTGTTGAGTGCCGGGCGAATTTAGGGACGAATGCATTCGGGATTTTGCACTGGAGCGTTTCAAACAGTGGTCAGACACCAGAGAAATATCTCATCGAATGGGTCTACGGTTTTTCTCGAGATGATATTGGTGCTCAATATGATTTGAACAGAGATAAAGAAGGACATGATTCTGAGAAATTTCAGATGCGAAGAATGAGAACTGCGAAATTAATGGCGAAAACAATGGCCGAATCCTTTGCTTGGGTGTCAGTTTCTAGCGAGAATGCGCTTCTACGAAGCTCCACCTACGACAAAGACAGAGGCAGAATCGTTGAGAAAGCCATTGTGGTTCTGAGCGCTGATTTGGTCTATCATTTCCGAGTAAGATCGATTGATAAATATGGGAGTGTATCCGCGCCGAGCCAGGTCGAACCGTCTTTTGACTTACCTTCTAAAGAAATGTGTTACACATCCCCGAGACCGGTTGTAGCCCAACCAACAAATTTTCGAATCGTACTCGCGGATTCCCGGATTATCATCATTTCATGGAAAGTAAGTACCGTCTTAAAATTAACAATTTTTCGAAAACACTCTAAATTTTCCAAACCTCAAATTATGGATATAGACGTAAAATGAATTAAATGACAGATTTGAAATGAAAATTACGTCATAATCCGAATTGTGAGGAATATAGCATTTTCATTGAAGGGAAATAAAATAACTTGTATCTTTTTGAATTGAATTTCACTACGAATGTAGATGGCTAGAATCAATGCTAGCCTTCTACCTTTACGCTGGCTCCAAAATGAATGGTTTTCATATCTTAGTTTCACAATGTATTGTTATTTTCGCAACATTTATTCCGCGATTTTCCTACTTGGCGAGAGAATGCAGGTGACATCGGCTTTTACTGCTCTGCAGTGAGGTAATAAAATTGTACTAAAATCGCTGTGAATTATTGATTGAAAATGAATTTGTTTCATCGTTTATTCAAAATTCCGCCAACTTCCACCGAGTGCTCATTTAGAGGGAAGGGTAGACCGAGGCCGGAAATGATTGCGTCCGGCAATTTCAGGTCAAAACGTGGCAGGTGACGCACATCTGGCTAATGATCACAGTTCGGTTTCATCGGTCCAACAATAAACAATCCCCAAAGTTGCACGCACGCATATTAATTGCGACTCGATTCATCCTGAGTTTAAGAGGTCGATCGATATTTGCGTTCACCCAACGAATCCCACAACACAAGAGGAAAGCCGATTGATCACACGCGTTTAATACGCACAAAACAAAAGTAATGTGTAGACGAAACCGACGATTTTTTAACTTCGAATGTGACTGACAATCTCAAATTTTCCTATTACTCTATAGGTCACAGTTAAGCGAACTTTCCGGTCAATTTAGTTAGCCATTTCAGTGCCGAATTCGAAGCACTTCTTACGCTGACCGGCTAAAACATTTGTGTTTTCCAAATTGAACTACTACCACTTGTTGTACATTCATGACACTCGTTTTGAATTATGAACACATCGTTTGCTTGTCTCTCTCGTTGGTGGTCGAAATTCACCGAAAACATGTATCAAATTTGTTGCTCAAATAATCATTAACAATTTCAAGTGAATCAACTAAAACCATTTTCAACAGCCTCTGCATGAAACACTACACAACGGACCCGGGCTGATTTACACCCTCGGAATTAAATGCATTAATTGTAAGAAGCCTTTTACCGATGAAGGATCATTCGAACTCCATCGAAGTATCGAAGAGGTAATTCTGACTTCGGATGAGTACAAAAACCTGAACTCAACACGAAGGATGATTTATAAGTATCCAGTCATTGCATTCAGGAAATACAAAGTGAGTATGCATTTCAACAATTGCTGGCACATATGGCTGCTGTTTATATATGAGGTAATGTGCAAATTATGATGATAATAATACATGCTAGAGAAAACAAGTGGTTTTAAATGTATAATACATATACTTGTTCAAAATAATAATTCGTTATCTGGAATCAATTGTGAGCAAATAGGTTCCATTAAATATCTTAGAAATTTTTGCGTTTGTGATTACATGATATTTTCATGAATTAACTTGCTTCGCATAACAGTGTATCAGCGGAATCAAATTTAGTGAATTATACTACAGACCGGTCCGTTGTTCGAAACGGGATAGGTTGTGTGCTCGACTCAGCATTAAATTGTCTCCCTGTCATGGTTGTTTGTAAACAGCCTATTTAAACTTGGCGCTCAAGTATAAGTTCTGTGTACCTATGTTTTTTTTCGAAAAAAACATACAAAAATGCATTCAGTTGATCGCTAACCAGAATCATAGTTATTCGATGAAAGCGTTCGTAAACACACGAAATAAACTTCTCAAATAAAAATCTAACTTGATGAGAACCAATCATCTAGCAAGAAGGAGAAGTAATGTTGATCCTAAAAAAACCCTTATGCAGTGTTTTTTTTAATATACCTCAGATCACATTGAGTGTTCAAAATGCAGTGAAAAGCAACGAGACCCAATACCAGACTGCATTCACCTTCACCGGCGAAAACCCACCGAGTCTTCAAACGAGTGCTGCCGAGGTCGTGAACTTCACTTCAAATCTGGCCGTCGTTTCATGGCCAGCATTGAAAAATGACTTTGAAGAGGACGTAAATGGTTTGTTTGTTGGATTCCGTTTGCATGTTTGCGAAGTCAACCACCCGGGTGAACCTTGCTTGAATCGGACCGAACATTTTCAGGTAGATAATGCAATTGAATTTAGAACGAAGTTTGGTTATATCGAGCATGTATCTTGGCAAATCACATTTTTCTGCATTACGATATTTCAGAGATTGATTGTTGAAATTTTCCGCATTTCTATTACTTTTATAACCAATTGGATCTTGTGTCAACTAATATCTGCGCGTGATGGCTTTGCGATAATCTAATTCGGTTGAATGAAAAGTGTCAGAGATTTCACCGGTGTTCATATAAAAAATCAAAGGTGGTTCCTGGCCATGCACTCTGTGCACCTATAAACTGCCATATATTGTGGTGTGAAATTAGTTGGGATGTCAGCGCCACACATAGGTTTCGTAGATGAATTAATCCATTATTGTCTCTAAATAAACTGGATGAACATGACTTCAACTTATAGGACGCTTAGTGGGAATAATTGTATGTTATATACAAGTTATTGTACCAAGTTCATCCAAATTTAATCATTACTATTTTTGATGACGAATATATTGTATTTCACTTTGAATACAGAGACACGTATTGGAAATAACAGAATGTACAGTTTTAGGTATTTCTCAATGATTTATGACATTTACGAAATGTATTTTACTACAACATTGTATTGAATGAAAATACATTCTCTGCTAGAGACAATACAGGTTGTAAAACAGATAGGTAATATTCATCACTTTTATGGTACATTATTTCGGTATTTTGTGAGATTTCTGCGTTTCAAGCAAATGAGTCGATTGTCCATCGCAAAACACACCTTCTTTGGCATCTCGTTGTATAACCGGCAATTATCGGAGTAAGTTGTTCTTAATTGTAAGGTAAATCTTTCGGTTAGCTTAAGTGAGGTTTCTAAAATTTGCTCCGTGGTTACGGTATATCAGCCTGCTATAACTTTCGTGTAATCGTTATTATGTCAGGGCTAGAATGAGTATACTAAACCATTCGAGGCTAAATTGCTAATCCAGTTTTAATGTCTGTTAGTGTGTTTACACTCAATTAAAAAAGATGCGACACTTACCATGTCAACCCACGTGTTTCTCACTCATTTGTCCATCATGATAATTGATCGCTGAGGTCATCCTTTCAAATTCTAATTACGCTTACCCCGAATCCCACATCACAAGATAACGCCATGTGGTCAGATGCTTTTTTAGGCACATGAAATTGAATCACTGTTCACTGCCCCACGCTATATAAGCTATTCACGTAATTATCTCGCTAAACTCAACACATTTGTCCCAATTGACACCACTATCTGTTTGTCAAGTGAGTTCGTGGCAACCGGTTTATTTCAAACCTCAACCAAACTTGGCTGTTTTGAGCGACATTGACGAATTGCATAGCTTTCGATAGTGACTGATGTTGTTTATCTCATCGAGCAGTCCTTATGCAAAATTCCAGAAAGCAGAAACCTTTCAGACAAACATGGTAACACATTAACATATAAACATTAACATGCGTGACCCCTAATGCGCGCATCGAGCTAATCGGTCAGCAGATGTCATTAACACCTGCCAAGACTAAAACAATTAAGGGATTATAAGGCACGTAGGACTGGTGGTGCGTCAGTTGATATTGAACACGCCTGTCCTTCTTAAACGAGCGCAGAACCCACCATGGACTGTGCTGTTCTTAACCAGCTTATGATTGTTCAGGTGAATGAAATTTAAGCTTGATCTCTGTTCGTACTGACACCCTTGGTCTGACGAAGCTTCTGTGTCCGAAGCGAAACGTTACCAATAAGCTACTCTTACTAATTCATTACAAACTTTTTTTCATGATTATGATTCTCCAATCAGTCACAAAAATTTTCCATTATATTGGTAACATATTAGTTATTCTAAACTTTACGCGTATGAACACTGAGAAATATAAACAAATGTTGTACTCGCATCTTTGATAGGATTGCTGATCAGGATTTAACTACTAAATTAATCCTTTTGTTTTTAAAGGTTTTCCAATTAACACATGAGGTTACATTCGATTGAATCACTTTCTGATTCGACGTCCGTCAAACTTAGCTTCACAACAGTGTTAGCCACACAGACGTAATTGTTTTAATCACGCAATCTAGCACACGGCATAAAAAAGAATGCACGTATAGAGCCTGGCACATTTGTGCTATTCTAAAATTCCTTATCGTACTAACCTTATCCAACAAGGCATACAAGCAAAACTTGTTGACCATTCTTCCATTGTTTCAAAAGCATGCCGATCCTGATCCTACTGTCTCTACCTGATGAGTGCAAACAGCAATAAACCGGTCGTGGGGGGTGTGCGTGATGAAAATGCATGCGAATGAGCAGATTCCCCATATTTCATACCGGCAATCTTGGTTCTTCGAATTGTAAATGATCAAAAGCCTAATATACCTCATGAATTTATTGTCAAAATTAACGTGGAATACGTCAGTCTGAACCTAAATCTCGAATAACGCTTGTTTTGCTCTGCAACTTTGATTACGAATTTGCTTTTACGAAATATATTTGACAAGATTCCAACTTTAAGCTCGATGCATTGCAACCGTGAAAAACGATTGAGCATACTAGTCAATATGTATTTTTGCATTTCATCCAAAATTTTGCGAAATATTTCTCAAACAATAACGATAAATTTGTCCTCTGAAATCATGTTGCCGATTGCAAAACCATGAGAAATTTGAAGTTTGTCGACATGAATTAATTTGATCTTTATACATTTTGTTACCCAAGGATTACTTTGATGTGGAAAATGGGATGAATTTTACCGAATTCAAGAGTTTACCTAACGATTTAATTGAATTTGCGCATGTTCCAACGAACAATTCGCTGGTTCATTTGTACGAGAAATTAACCAAAGGGAAAATAGCGTTTGAGAAGGGAACATACCGAGCAATCTTGGAAAACCTCACAGAAGCAAAGATGATGAAGGTCACCGTCAGTCTACTGAATGTCAATTACGTTGGACCACCAAGGTAATTAATTGAGCAGACCGTTATTACTCCATATGTGATTGCGTGATAATCACTAAACTGTTTCCCATCTTTGCAGTGCAGCTCTTTATTTCGAAACGTTTAGTGCGGTGGCAGAATTAATGTGGCAATTCGTGGGCATCAATTCGGTGAAATTAAGTTGGTTTTCTCCCATTTTCATTGGTCAACAACCACATACGTATGATATACAAGTAGTTGAATGTAAGTCACTGCTTGTTGTTGATCAGCTTTAAATAAACATTGCTCGTGTCAAACGAGATTTATACAGTTTTTCCGCTTACATACTGGCTGCCGATTTGTAAAATATGTTCAGCTATAAAAAATCTGTGTTATTTAACACAAATAAATAGATTTATGTTAAATTGAGTAAATAAATACGCGATGAATTAGTATCAGTGAGTAAAGTTTTCCACATTGAAAATGGAGAAAACGCTTTTATCTTGCATATCGAACAACGTAAGTTATCAAAACATATTATTTTTATAGCAGCTGGATGTAAACATATTTAAGCAAACACCCATTTTCAATTCTACAGACTTTCGTGAAAAGTGATTTAAAACAACATTTTTCGATCAATGATAGAGTATTTCACGATTAATTGGTAGAGGTCTGATGTATAACAGGTATTCGACAATCAAACACTGATTGCCTCGAGATATCATACCAGAATCTTGATTATGCGAGAGTTTAATCTGCTAACATGCTGGAGAATAACCAAATTTACCAGACCTTCACTGCTGCCATCTTCCAGCAACTCTTTGAAGAAATTCCCTTCTATAATCACGTGGAAAGCAATACAAGTGTCACATGTTAAACCTTGGAAAATATATGGAGTCCCAATATTTTCTTTTGTGCACACATCCTATCGTAGACAATCGAACAAAAGGACTTATGTGTATTGATAAGCAACACCATATGGATATCGAACCACAGCAACTCCATCTATCGCAGAACATCACAGAAATTGTCACTCCTAAAGAGAAATTTCGTTAGGTTAACATAACAGACAATTCTGCGCATTAAAATACGTACATCAGACCCACGATCGAATATGCAGTTTTAGTATTTTCACCATGGCTTAAAAAGATTTTGCGACCTAGCAAAGAATATAACATCGAGCTACCAAACTTGTCCCCGGACTCCGCCAAAAACCACACAATGAGCGAATCAAAACCGTGAACTAATTCGATTATCAATATAAAGGTTCAAGTTGACAAGCGGGTGGAATAAAATCGCGTTCTGGCTCTTTAGCGAATTACTGCTCGATTCCAAGTCGTACATGGATAATTTTAGTATTTTGAGATCGTCTTCTCTAGATCTATCGAATTATTCCCTCTATGCTCTACAAATGGATAACGCGTTGATTTTTCCTATTTGGGATTAACAAGTTACATTCACGCGTCCAAAATTTGTCAGTCTTAAACGCATATAGTTGAATTCAAATCCACTTGAAAGAGCTCAGCATTCTACATCCTTTGATCTCTTTCTCTCTCAACATTGCATCTTGACCGTAAAGAAAAGCATCGTGGGTATCATCTCTGTCTAGATTTGCAAATTCTAACTTCAATTTGTTCACGCATCAAATTCATCTCATCGAAAACCAGAGATCGTCATAACATAGATTACAGGAAGCATGTCTCGCCGCTGCAACTTCGACACAGAAACACACGACCGCACATAAACGCGAAAAGATGGCCCAGAAAGCAGTGCAACAAAATTGCAAAAGCTTTACGAGAGGCAAATCTGAGAAAGCAAGTGCTCCGACCTGTCAAGTCTGCTCGGGCAAAAGAAACGCTAGATGCGATACGAACTTGACGACGTAGGCGCTAAGTGCAACCAAAGACGGTTCTATCGCGGAATTTGCTATATCTGCTCCGAATGCAGACAGTCGTCACGATGACTCTGCTACTCAGCATCTGTAGAAAAAACCAATCAGTGACTGATATTAGAGACGTGAAAGGTCACCCTCGAATCACGTTTTAAAAAATCGAAATTAAACTCGATTTCTTGCGAGAAACTCCCACAATTCCACCGTCCTCTGCGCTCAAGGTAACAACAAATGTCAGTTTTGATTTATAGAAAAAACACAGTTAGTTCTGACCAAAAGAGATGGAGAAAAGTGGACTATAATGATCCCAAAATCGTTAGTTTCAGATACCAACACATATATCAGACTAACCAGCATGTAAACCGGGCACAAACACCAAAATCATGCCAACCGCAGCTTAAGGCCATTACGTTTCCGGCGCTTAAAACAAGTAATATGAGCTATTGAAAAGAATACAAGTGGACAAACTACTAAAACTTCGAGCAAACGATCTGCCACCCGGTAGTATGTACGAATATACCAGAAACCGATGATTCACTAATTAAGGCTCGGAAGCAACACGAGCTTAATGCGTGGTTGAACCTGTTCAAAATGATGAAAATAAATCATGTTACACCCACTTTATTGAATCGACTTACAACAATAAATTTCCCAGATGCAACAGAATCCGAAGCTCTTACATAGACTCGTGAAAGATATACCGAATATTAAACCAGGAGTTGTTGCCATAAAAACGTTTTCCGGCTTCACTGAATTCACTAAACAATTCGCTGACCTTTAGGCAGACTTCTATGCAGGAGTTTTTGCGGCGAAATACACTGAGCATCATCAGGAACCAATCATTCGATATGAGTGAAGTATTGACTAATCCGATGGTGGTAGCGCAACACTTAGGAAAATTATACGTAATGGAAACTCCAGGACCAAACGAGATAACTCTAAACCTGCTCAAAACTTGCGAAGCACAGATCCCCGAACCTCTATCCTGCAAGTTTATTAATTTGGCCCAAGTCGGTGTGGTTCCAAAAGAATGCAAAGGTGCTTGCCTTTCGGAATTTGAAACTTACAGGCCAGGTGACATTGCTATTTTCGGTATACAAAGTTTTGAGTAAATAATTAGGGCAGAAATAGTGTAACATCTGGAAACGAACGAAATTTTAGCAGTTGTCCAACACGCAGATGTCTAACAAATTTGCTAACAAGCTCAGACGATTGGACGACGGTTGAAGATACGGGGAAGCTGTATTCATGCCTGCTACCTCGACATTTATGAAGCTTTCGTCAGAGTTGATCATAATTTACTCTTGAACAAGCTAAAGAAACACGCTATGTTTCGGAAGACTATATGAATTGATACATCATAACCTCAGCAATAGACACACCAGCGTTCTTGTGAACGGCCTATTATCGAAGAAAATCGATGTCACTAGTTTTATTCAGCAAGGATCAGTGCTTGGACCAATACTGTTTCTAATTTATATGAACGATTTGCCAATATCAAATGATAGTAAGTTGGTTCTGTTTGCTGACAATATAAAAGTACGGAAGCGAATCAGCAATGATGTATTGTTTTGTTGTATTTTTTCTGCAAAACTGGTGATCCGAAAATGAACTGTTATTAAATTATCAAAAGTCGAAGATCATTCAGATCGGTCGTGACCTTGGCTTTCCCTGTCGATACAAGCTCGGCGACAAAATCCTGGAGTACACCTTGGAAGAAATGGACCTGGGTGCCTGGATTTGCGGTAGTTTAAAAATGGTGTACAATGCGAAGTCGTTTACAAATGCGCGTCTCGGCATGTTCCGGCTGATAGTTACACGTTTTTCCCCGGGGTATTTTCCTTTAATGAAGAACACATATATACACCCGATTCCAGACTATGCCGCACAAGCCAGGTTACCATGGCTCTAAAAAGACATCTTACTTCTGGATCACATATATCAGAGAATTTCTAAGCTAGACATTGAACTCGAAAATATGCCATTCGCCGGCTGACTCAGACGACTAGAGCTTAGGACACTTGCACAATGGAGAATGCGAGGTGATCTCGTCCTCGCATAAAAATATTTACTACTGTTTCCCATCTCATTGTTATATTTTTTCACCATCGATCTTCCAGCAATAGCTGTGGTTATGTTACAAGTGGAAAAATCCACACTCCAAACGGAACTGCCGCAGGTATTCTTATTCGGTGCGTGTATGCTTTGTTTGGAATTCCCTACCTGCCGATTTAATAAGCTCAAAGAGTTTATCTATTTTCAAATCGAAACCTGAAGGTTATATGACAGCTAATCCATATTTTGGCCAAAAATAATAATAAAATACCTTCGTCTCATTGATATTGATTATATATTGTATATTTACGGTATATTTTTGTATACATATTTTTAGTTGAAACCAATACTTTCGGTTCAACGACAAATTTCACAATCCGCGAAATATCTTTGACACAACCCCTCGAAAACTTGTTATGGTTAACGGATTTATTACCAAACAGGGAATACTTCGTTTCCTTATGGGTGAAGATTACCCATCAAATTATTCATGGTAGTTCTGTGAAAATCTTGATGACAGCAAACCTTGGAACGTCAGGTGTGTTTGATGGAAAATAATCTCATCGATCGCATCAAATGATGAAAATCAATTTACTGCGTTAATATGATTTATCTGTTGGCAACAGTTGATGCGGTGAATTGTCTTAAACATTTAACACAAACTTTCTGTGCGACACATTTTTGTGTTTCTGGAAATAATGCGTAAATATCAAATAATCATTGTTTTGACACCTACTACGATAAATTGTATACATCAACTATATAATTGAAATGTCTGTGCATATTTTCTGTATTCACGCGCGCAATTTTAACGTACATTTGACACGACAGTTTTCTAGGCGTTTGCACTTACTAGGAGGTGCAGCTCGACCGGTTTCTATCAGCATTAACAGAACAATACATAACACGAAATCACATTTGGATGCCAGGCTTGAGCACCATAGAATTATTTAAAGGGTTCTGCAATGTGTAACTACGGATAAATCTTCTTTCTTTTATGTGTTTGACCGCATTAATATATACATTTTGTTCAGTGTGTCTGTGCAGTTTGGCATTGATGGCTGTGAATAAGTTGTCGTCTTGCTTTACTACCGAATATTACGCTTCACAATCGGTTTATTAAGTCTTGATTCACTCCAACCAACAATGCTGATGTAATTTGCTAGGATTGCATTCATTTTCCGGAAATTGCTCAAAGTGATATTTGTGGAAAATCTCCTCATCATAGAATTGAGTTGAGTATGACTCATAAAATTTAAACATAATGAGAGTATTTGTTTATATATTCCCAGTTAATATTAATATTTAAATACCATCTGCTTCTCAGCTTTGTTTCTCAGTTTTCATATAAGCATTGGATTCCGCTGCTTGTTGTGGGATTACGTATTCTTTGTTTTTCGTAAGACAATTGAGCAATAGCTCGAAATCGTCCATCGCGGTGAACCCAGATACGTAATCCTGGAAATCTTATTGAATTTATTTCTTTTGCTTGCTAACTAGGAATCAACTTTTCAAGCGGAAAAAATAGCAGTTATAATTACATTGAAATTCTACGGAAGTTCAACTCGCACGGTAAAACTTAGACTTACAAAAAGTGTAATCGCCCGAATACGTCTTTTCACGATCTGCAATTACATTTTATCATAAGTGCACGTTTTAGTAATAACCAAGGCTAAACAGCGCATGGCTCGTTTGTCTTGTGTTCAAATAAAGTAAACCAGAATTAGTGTCGTGGCTTTATTACTTTGAAAGCGCTTGAACTAGGAACTTTCGGATTCTGCTTCATCATATTCAGTTCAATCATGCGACTAAATGGTCATCAAAACATGAGTTGACATATTCTCAAAAAGCATGTTAATCTGGAAGTTCAAATGCATCAAATAAATCGTTTTTAGAATGCTGACAATTACACTCTTAAGAGCATAAGGATTTTTGTAATCACAGAGTGGATTTTGCCTTAAATTCACACTCAACTTGATCCCACAGAGTCCAACCAACAACCATTCAAAATTTCTAGAGAGGATTTCTCAATAAACGATTTTAAAATCTGCGTAGTACGTAACACATTCAATTGGACTGCACTGAAACAATTCGAGAGTTACTATAATGCAACACCCAACACCCAATTACGCTCACTGGGTTCCGATCACAAGGTTGCGGAAAGTATGCAGGATCAGCAAATGGAACTTTGCCTCAGCTTCGGCATGGTAGGCGAACACAAGACAGTAAATACCATTCTCTTCAAAGCAAACCAGAGTTGCTTGCTGTTGCAAAACTTGAGTATACGTGAGTGTCTACAAAATTCCTAGTGATTTCCTTATCCAGAATATAAATAAAAAATGTTCTTATAAACATGTTTTTTTTACTATAACTACAAGAGCAATAATATAAAACCATACAAAATCTTTTTTTCCTAATTTTAGAACCTCCGAATCCAGAACGCAATAATAGCGTAACATGTATTTGCAAATTATTTTAAGCTGTCAAAAAGCTGCACATGTATTTTTCTCTCCCAAAACAGACCATTTTTGCGCTATTCGCTCTCATTGTGTAGAAATAGTGCAATTAATCTTCGGTGATATTAATAGGTGTGGAGAGAGGTAAACTTGATTTTGAAGATATAGTTGCGTGGGATATGGATCGTTCAAACAGAACTATGATTTTTGCACGCGTTTTTATTTTTTAATTTACGCTATTTTATACTTATGAAAACTGTTAAAATATATGAATTAAAATGTTTAATTTTAGTTTATGTATGTGAAATATTAATCACTTTGATCAGCATTAATTATAGTTTTCTGGATTCTTTTCAAAATTTTATGTTATGCTACTCACAACGCCCGAATTCACAATCTCAATCAGATTGAAGTTTGTTTATCCTCATAATGTGAACCAAGTAGGATGAGTGTCACTTTAAACAGCGTTAAAGTAGCGTCTATAGCTATGATTTGAATTCGCAGTTGACCAAGGTTCATTCAAAGACCCTCAGTTAGCCAATTTCAAAGAAGGTCGCAATTCAGCGTTCATTTCGCTTACAAATACCCAATTTTCATTTATGTATCCGGTCCTTTTTCTCAAGTACAGTATTTAAATTCGCTTTAATCCATAGCGTTAATCATTCCTTAACCGATTCCTTCGCGTTCTATTGTCTACAAACGAAAGATTCACTATTTACCTACCTTTTATTTGGTCCGGGTAAATTAATTTAAGCATGTAATACACAAGTTCATAATTACAAAAAATTTTACTCGAAATTATTTCAATATCGCCTATTTTCAGTGGAAAAATACCAGTTCCGATTACACGTCACCGGTCCTGGCGGAAATCGTTGGTCCTATCAAAACCAATCCATCGACCTCATTGAATTGCAAGGTTTCGATCGAGATTCATACATTCACATGATGGAGTTGACAAGCTACAAGATGAAAAACATTTGCATGGCCAACATACTTTGTCAAGTTTTTGGACAGATTTTGATTATAGTGGTGTACGCTACGCATTGGTATTGCAAATGCGGCGCTGTACACAAGGAGTCTGACACGTAAGCTCGTGACACTGAATCAAATATGATTATAAACAATATTTCTATTAACGGTATTGCAGATTTTCATTTTAAAACTCGTCAGTAGATCAGGCGTTTTGTTGCATCACTAAATTAGAAATTGTACGGTAAATTAAACTTAGTATGTGCAAACACATCATAATTATCTCCATCAAAAGATTCAAGTGTACCTTATAAATGTAACATATTTTGGAAAAAAATTGCATTTGAATTTACAAGCACCGTCACAATAAGATGAAATAATAATGATAATAGTGTTGGATATTTTGCCAGTTTCAATTAGCAGTTAATTTGACTCGAAGCGTAACCATGATCAACAAGCCTACGACTAATTTAATGATTGGATCGATTTTTTCAATGGTATCGTTGCAAAAGTGCTAAAATTTCTCGAACGTTGATTTCACAACTGTACTGTGTACCATAAATAATACATGCAAATACGTGTTTTTGAATTAAATACCCTTTTGAAGTGCGCGTTCAAGAGAAAGTGCTTCTAAAATCACAAGGCAAATGCCGAGAGGTATTCTATCTCTTACTCCAAAATTCTTTTTAACACAACTACGACAATGTTCATGTCTGTGAACACGGCGTTGGTACGGTATGGTGAACATGATCCTGGACCAGGTTTACGATACAATTTTACATTTATTAATGTTCTATCCACAAGATATTGGTGTGGATGGTCCAGTTTTTGTTGCCAAACCTTAATGGATTTAGCTTGTTCAGATTTTTATGCTCCAGATACAAGTGTTCAAACTTGACTAGATTCCAAACAACTGCATGGGTCACGGAGGGCGCTGCGCTGGTTAAGATTGACTGTCACGATTAATAACAATTGGTGCACACCTCCACTTCCTGCTGTATAATCCCTTGATCGTTATGGTGAAGGCAGGTGTGAATGACATCTGCTGACTGCGTATCTTGATTGCGTAATCAGCGCCCGATTTGGGTCAGGCACGTAATTTTTATGCACTGCAAAAACGGACGCTAGATTGTGGAGATACCAGCCCCATCCACCTAGTTGACCGCACTCTCATCATCTCTTTATATCTCAACTGCATCCGCGCGAACTATTTCCATGCATGTGAGGTTACATGTCTATATAATCATTAATGGCTATTGGCTATCAGAATGAAACAAATAATCAGCTTGTCAATGTTCAAGCTCTTCGTGATGGATGCATATATTCGCAAAGTGTTCAGCTTAGGGGTACTCGACTGGTTATGACTGAGTTTGAACTATGTGTCACAGACCAGAATGATACATCATTTTTCGAATTATCCATACATGATATGCTCTAAAAGAACAGAAATTTAAATCGGTTCAGATGGTAGAACTTGTCATGTATATTTTAATGTTAATTATAACAAGACCTTGACATTTCCACAATTCGCGTTGAGCTATTATGCTTCGATTGGCATTTTCAGAGAATCGGATGAATTACCACCGGGTCATAGCATCAGTTTAGCTACAATATCGATGTCAATGCAAGAAATCAATGTTGATTTACGGCGATCATTGTTCAACTGATTATGCACTCATTCATTTAATTCACTCTTATATATCTGAACTCCAATTTTTAATGCTCATTTCTAAACATGCGTTGTTAACGATTTCAAAAATCACTCTTTTCCAAGAATTACATTTCACTCAGTAATTGTTGTGGTTCATTTTGTAACAACAATTTTCGCGCTCCTTTTGAAGTTGTGAATAATAAACATCATGATTAATAATATATCCGCAATAGTTTGACCAACATCTAAAAAGCTTTCACAAATAACCGGAGGCGCAAATGCGGGAAAAACGCGTATAAAATCTTTCATCAATGTCTAGACAATGTTTAGACAAATATTCGGTTTTGAATCATTACCATTATTATTAATGATCTCATTTTTACACAATAATATTCAATGGTTCCCATCACAGTGATGTCAAATCCTCATTCTCTGACAAACAAGTCACAATAGGTTTTACGTATTTCTTTCTTAATAATCAAAAATGTATACGTTACATCAAAATTAATTTAAATCAAGCTGACTAACAACTTGAGAAACAATTTGCATTCGGAAATTGGATAAGATGATTTTCAAAAGTGTAATTTAAATAGCTAAATTTGTCATTTTGATAAAAAGCTTATGGAATATGAAGCGGAATCTAGTAAGCCGGGATCTTTGGGCTTTTGCATGACTTTATATTGTATTCAGGGTATTTGGTTATACAGTTGTCTCTTTCCAGTCGGTTTTGGGAAAAGCTCCCAATTCCAAAAATGCTCCAACGGCGCGCGTCTCATAGACTCAGACTGGCGCCTGAAATCCAGTTTGCACCGGGCAGTTGGAGCTCTTAAATCCACGGAGGGGGTCCACCTAATGCAAGAAGAACTCCTAGCTGAAACCTATCCTGCAGCAACCATCAGCCACAAGCTTTAAAGCCTATAGCCAATAGGGTGCCGTTTCGCCACGGTCTGATATCCTTATTGGGTTCCAAGGGATTAGGAATCAACCGACAAGCAAACCATAAACTTTCGCCAGCGAAGTGAATGATTAGCCAAGACGGATCAGCTTTGCAACTGTGAACCTGTAGCGTCCGATACAAGATTTCATGACGACGTCTTGGATATCATAGGCGTTAGAAAATCAGCGGAGATGAGCTATAAAAGCCTATGGTCGGCGTGGCTGCCCTGCAAGAGACACGGTTACCAGACACTGGTAAACTAGCCAAAAATATTACACATTTTTTGAAACAAGTGGCTCTGATGGGCCTCAACTGCATAGAGTTGTATTTGCCTTGCGACGCACCCCACAAAATTAAAACAGAAACATGCAGTAGCGGGGGACCTAACGGATTTGGACGTTTCGTTGGTCAACGTTTATGCAACGACGCTCTCTGCGACTTCTTGTAAAGAACACGCTTTTAACCACAGCCACACATCTGTTATAAAAACTATAAAACTTTGCAGTGGTATTGGATGTTTTCAATGCCAGATTTGGTGCTGATTACGAGACTTGGCAACACTGTTTCGGAAGGTTCGGCTTTGGTATAACCAATGATAATGGAAATCGTCATTTAGAATTGTGCACAGTTTAGTCTTTGTGTCAGTAACACTTTATTTCAAAAAAAACCACAGCATAAAATATCTTGGAAACATCTCGGCACTAAGCATTCACATCAGATTGATCTTATTCTTGTTACGCGCACTAATATAGGAAGCCTACTCCTCACCAGATCTTATCACAGCGCAGACTGCGACACTGATCATTCAATGGGCAATGCAAACTGAAACTTCCCCACACCAGATTTCGCCTCACCAAATTTTCTGTCAAGCCAAAGATTGACCTTACCCGCAGATCCGAACCTCATCTTTATGCGCGATTTGCAATAGCCTTCATAGCCGAGTTCAGCAAGACAACCCCACTTGAATCGGCTTAAGAATACTTGAAATCGCTGAAAGCTGCATTAAAAAGGCGCACTTTCCACTTACGGTCGAAAGAAAGCTCGAACGAGCGACTGGTTTGAATCAAAAGTTATGAGTTGACTGCTGTTTTGGAATAGAAATGGTCAGCATTCTTGAAGTTTATAATTAAGCCAACAGATAAAAAGTTACGACTTCTAAGAGCAGCTAGAAATAAATTCCAACAGACTGCAAGACGATGTGCAAATGACATTTGGACTGACTGGAAATTTTCACTGTATGTATGATGGGACTAAGAGAGCCATTGGCTCAAACAAACTTAAAACGTCTGTATCTGGTAACCCGATTGTCAACCAAACTCTGCAGATGGAACGATGAGTAGAGCACTTCTGCTCTAGGGACAGTACGGTTTTACCGCATGTAACTGAATACTTGAGCGGTTTGCAACCATTAAATATCTGGATAATCCTCCTAATCTTGATGAGCTCCATAGAGCAATCGACCGTTTAACGAATTGGAAAGCCCCTGGTGACGACGGATTTTTAACTAACCTCATCAAGTGCGGTAAAGCAGCATTATTACAGCCTCTTCACCATTTGCCTCTTCAGTGCTGGCAGGAGGAGAGTGTCCAACAAGAGATGCGAGACACAAAGTTGATCGGGCTATTTAGGAATAAGGTTGATAGAGGCGACTGCATCAATTACGGAGGAATCTCCCTTTTGATTGTTGTACGCAAATTGTCTGCTAATCTACAGTTTCGGTTACACATTTTGGCTGATAGATTTTACACTGAGTCTCAATGTGGCTTATGCATGGGAACATCAACCGTTGACATGATCTTCTCCCTGAGACAACTTCAAAAATGTGTTGGGCACAGTGTATGACGCTGTTTATATTAATTTAAAGAAGGCATTCGGGTACTTTAGTATGGAGGGTCTTTTCAAAAAGCTTGGTCTGATAGGCTGTACCAAAGATTGCCCACACTCGTTATTTTGTTTGAATCAGGCATGAAGGGTTTAATCCATTTTAACGGTTTCAGTTAAGAAGCCATTGAAATATGCCGAGGTGTCGAACAAGGGTGTGTTCCGGCTCCCACGCTGTTCGGGATTTTCTTTGCTTTGCTTGTGAAGCACGCGTTTAGGACAAGAAGAAAAGGTAATTGCCTACTCAAGCGAAGTGATGGCAAGCTTTTCAATCTGAACCGGTTAACAGCAAAAAATAAGACACGGGATGTGTCTGGGTTTGCGTTGTGCAAATATTGGATTTACTTTCATTTAATCTCGCCAATATAGAAAATTCACCAAGGAAACCACTTAAGGAACAGTATCAAATGATTTAGTTATGTCTGGGAAGACAACTACACCTCCCAAAACTTCCTCAATAAATGTAGTACTATAGTGAAGGTATGTAGTAGACCAGGTTACTACAATAATATCCCCCAAGAACGTTGGAGAAAAGGCACAGGAGATGGAAGGTTTATTGCGGTAGCCAAAACGTGTACAGAGCGTTATGATGCACGCACGAACGAACGGAAGTTAATTATAGTCAAGGTCAATGTTTTGCTGAGGCAAAACAAGCGGTGTTACACAGCCCCCCTCCAAGAAGTCTGGTCAACGAAGACTTCTGATCGGGAGTTGCCAGTAGCGTGGCGCAGGCGGGTGTCAGGTTACCCCGGGCAGGAACGTAGTCTCTCAGCAACCAGTCACATAGAAGTCAGCCAGGGCGCTCGGTCTGCGTGGGTCGATCTTCGGTGGTTCGAGAGTAGGATGTACAGTGAACCGATTAGGACTAAGCCAAGTAGCGTCTCACATGTGAATGAACGTACTGCCGAGCCGCTCACATGGAGTGAACAGCTGCTAGCGGGATTTTCCCGTTTGGCGTGGTCTTAGTATGAACCCAATTTGAGCAGAAACAGGCGCATTCGTAGGCTTGACAACAAGAACCAGAGGCTTCGAAAACACAGTCCCTGCTCAGAATTTCCTGTGTCCCGAAGAAGGATGGTAAACGGCCGCGCCAGGAGAATCGGTTGGCGCGTCAATCTGGGCTGGTGAGGACCTTGTGTGACGTGACAGGCGTGTTGGAACAATTGTGCTCTTGTTGGTGGCTAGGGCTACCGGGTGAGTTGGGGGCAAGCGTAGGTGGACCAGGAAGGGTGCGCGATTCGGTGGCATCAGCGGTGGGTGGCTGCGTACCTGAGGGAAAAAGAAAAAGAAAACTCCCTGGTGCATGGGTTTAGGGCCACGACCGAGTGATTAGAATGAGGTACGAAATAATGCACGCGTGTATGCCGATAGATATGAAAGTATTAACTATCTACAACGAAATCTGCGAATCGAACGGGTTGCCGTTTGGCACGTTTAGTTCCTGAAGTGGCCGGCTCTGGGTTAGCTGTAGGGACAGGAGGGGTAATGACCAGTGGTGCCGGGGTTGGCGTTGGGTCATTTGGGTTAACTTCCTCGTCCATGAAAGCCGGTTTGACTCTGTCGATTGAGACAGTGTCATGCTTGCCGACACGGTCAATGACGACCGTCTTGGGAGATCGCCCGCGTTGGGCGGCGTGTGCTCGGGTCTACCGGGAGGATGGCGACAGGCGTCGGCGATCCGGGGGAGGCGCGTGCCACGTTTTCCACAGCGGGAGGTACATGCGTACCAAGGGGATACACAGGAGGATGCGTGTATTGCAGGTTACCGGATAGGATGGCGACAAGCGTCGGTGATCCGGGGTGGCGCGTGCCACGTTTTCCACTGTGGTAGGTGCATGTGTAGCGGAAGGGATACACGAAGAATGCGTGTATTTCGGCTACCGGATAGGATGGTGACAAGCGTCAGTGATCCGGGGGTGGCGCGTGCCACGATTTCCACAGCTGGGGGTGCATGTGTACCTGAGAAGTAAAAAGAAAAAAACTCTCTGGTGCATGGCTTTATGGCCACGACCGAGTTATAGTGATGAGGTACGTAAAGCATGCACGGGCATATACCAAGTGATAACACTTTAAAAAAATGTGATGCCTAGTCGGCGAACCTTACGGGTTGCCGTTTCGCTCGCCTAGCTGTTGTGGTGGCAGGCGTTGAGATAGCCGAGATTAAAGTACGGGTTATCACCGGTGGTGTTGGGTTCGGGTCTGGCGGATTAGCTAAGTCAACTGCATTGTCCATGAACGCTGGTTTGACTCTGTCAATCGAGACCGTGTCGTGTCGACCGGCGCGGTCAATCACAGCTGATGTTTGGGACCGCCGAATTATCTTAAATGGTCCATCAGAAGGAGGGTGAAGAGGTTGCTTCACCATGTCGTTTCGGAGAAAGACATACTGGCAATGTGCCAACTCCTTCGGCATGTTGGACTGTTTGACTTGAAGTCGCGGAGATGGTGGGTCGAAACGACTCCTACCGTGTCGCAAGCGCGTCACGTTATCTCCATAGGCAAATGGTGATTGCCTAGCAGGGGCGACAGATGTATAGCCACTTGAAGGTGGTAGCGGGTCAACGAGGTCTACGTGCATGTGTGATAAACGCTTATCCGGTACGACAAAAGCTCTTAATGGGCTTTTTGTGTGTCGGTGGATTTTTGAGCGTTGACAATTACCGCGCGCTTTAGCGCTTGTGCGAACGTCTTTACTGGATTTTGGTCCGTCACGTAGACCCGTGGATTTCTCCTTGGTGTGGAGAAGACGACGTGATTTCTTCGGGCCGACGACAGTAGTCGTCGTTAGCTGTCGGCCCGATGTGCGATGGACGCATGGTTTGATGCAACGCCGCGCATCATCGCCGTATTTCCGATGTATCCAGCAAACGGGTGACCGAATGAGACTACTCGAGTTTCGGCGGGATGGGGTGCGGGATACTGATTTATTGTTGAGTGTGAGGTTTCGAACCTCATTGCGTAAAGCCGCAACCTCAGTCAGCACATCCGCAATGCTGACTTCCGTTGGAGAACCCTGTGTGCGTGATTGTCCTGCGGTTACTGTGGAAACATGGGCATCTGGGTAGGTACGGATACATTCAGCGATGCTGTCCGCCATTTCCACAAGCTCAGATACCGGAGTGCTTTTCGCAGCAACCAAGATGGGTTGCACGCACTCAGGTAAGCGCTGGAGCCAAAGTTCCATTAGTAAGGACTCGTCCATGTGCGATGACCCTAGCAGGCGGCGCATCTCCATAAGTATGGTAGATGGCTTTTTGTTGGCAATTTCCAAGTTGCCGAACAGCTGCTGTAGCCTATATCGTTCAGACGGAACTGTGCAAGAAATTACGGCTTGTTTGACGATACGGTAACGGTCACCTATGGGTGCAGTAAGGACTGCGTCGCGTACCTGTAATAACACATCCGCGGGGAGTTTCTGCGTTAATTGTGAAAACCTGGCGTAGTCATCAATGATATTTTTAGAACTAAATTCAGTTTCTAAAAAATGAAACCAATACTCAGGGTCTTGTGGAATAAAACTGGGTATTGTGATGACCGTCGAAACCAAAATAACGCGTTTAAAATCACTCATGATAAACAGGAGCAATTGATGCAAATAAAATGCACGATTAAACGAGGTAAAAAAAATTTACCTGAAAACTCCGATGTGAAGCGGAAAAATTTTGACGTACCGGAAAAGATACACGAAGAATGCGTGTATGTCGGGCTCACCAATTTTGTAGTAGACCAGGTTACTACAATAATATCCCCAAGAACGTTGGAGAAAAGGCACAGGAGATGGAAGATTTATAGCGGTAGCCAAAACGTGTACAGAGCGATCACGATGCACGCACGAACGAACGGAAGTTAATTAATGTCAAGGTCAATGTTTTGATGAGGCAAAACAAGCGGTGTTACACAGCCCCCCTCCAAGAAGTCTGGTCAGCGAGGACTTCTGATCGGGAGTTGCCAGTAGCGTGGCGCATGCGGGTGTCAGGTTACCCCGGGCAGGAACGTAGTCTCTCAGCAACCAGTCACATAGAAGTCAGCCAGGCCGCTCGGTCTGCGTGGGTCGATCATCGGTGGTTCGAGAGTAGGATGTACGGTGAACCGATCAGGACTAAGCCAAGTAGCGTCTCACATGTGAGTGAACGTACTGCCGAGCCGCCTCACATGGAGTGAAGAGCTGCTAGCGGGATTTTCCCGTTTGGCGTGGTCTTAGTATGAACCCAATTTGAGCAGAAGCAGGCGCATTCGTAGGCTTGACAACAAGAACCAGAAGCTTCGAAAACACAGTCCCTGCTCAGAAATTCCTGTGTCTTGAAGAAGGATGGTAAACGGCCGCGCCAGGAGAATCGGTTGGCGCGTCAATCTGGGCTGGTAAGGACCTTGTGTGACGTGACAGGCGTGTTGGAACAATTGTGCTCTTGTTGATGGTTAGGGCTACCGGGTGAGTTGGGGCAAGCGTAGGTGGACCAGGAAGGGTGCGCGATTCGGTGGCATCAGCGGTGGGTGGGTGCGTACCTGAGGAAAGAAAGAAAAAGAAAACTCCCTGGTGCATGGGTTTAGGGCCACGACCGAGTGATTAGAATGAGGTACCAAATAATGCACGCGTGTATGCCGATAGATATGAAAGTATTAACTATCTACAACAAAATCTGCGAATCGAACGGGTTGCCGTTTGGCACGTTTAGTTCCTGTAGTGACCGGCTCTGGGTTAGCTGTAGGGACAGGAGGGGTAATGACCAGTGGTGCCGGGGTTGGCGTTGGGTCATTTGGGATAACTTCCTCGTCCATGAAAGCCGGTTTGACTCTGTCGATTGAGACAGTGTCATGCTTGCCGACGCGGTCAATGACGACCGTCTTGGGAGAGCGCCCGCGTTGGGCGGTGGCGTGTGCTGATGGTAGGGGCTACCGGGAGGATGGCGACAGGCGTCGGCGATCCGGGGGTGGCGCGTGCCACGTTTTCCGCTGCGGTAGGTACATGCGTACCGAGGGGATACACGAAGGATGCGTGTATTCCATGTTACCGGATAGGATGGTGACAAGTGTCAGTGATCCGGGGGTGGCGCGTGCCACGATTTCCACAGCTGGGGGTGCATGTGTACCTGGGAAGTAAAAAGAAAAAAACTCTCTGGTGCATGGCTTTATGGCCACGACCGAGTTATAGTGATGAGGTACGTAAAGCATGCACGGGCATATACCAAGTGATAACACATTAAAATGTGCTACCTAGTTGGCGAACCTTACGGGTTGCCGTTTCGCTCGCCTAGCTGTTGTGGTGGCAGGCGTTGAGATAGTCGAGATTAAAGTACGGGTTATCACCGGTGGTGTTGGGTCTGGCGGATTAGCTAAGTCAACTGAATTGTCCATGAACGCTGGTTTGACTCTGTCAATCGAGACCGTGTCGTGTCGACCGGCGCGGTCAATCACAACTGATTTTTGGGACCGCCGAATTATCTTAAATGGTCCATCAGAAGGAGGGTGAAGAGGTTGCTTCACCATGTCGTTTCTGAGAAAGACATACTGGCAATGTGCCAACTCCGTCGGCATGTGGGACTGTTTGGCTTGAAGTCGCGGAGATGGTGGGTGGAAACTACTCCTACCGTGTCGCGAGCGCGTCACGTTATCTCCATAGGCAAATGGTGATTGCCTAGCAGGGGCGACAGATGTATAGCCACTTGAAGGTGGTAGCGGGTCAACGAGGTCTACGTGCATGTGCGATAAACGCTTATCCGGTTCGACGAAAGCTCTTGAGGGGCTTTTTGTGTGTCGGTGGATTTTTGAGCGTTGACAATTACCGCGCGCTTTAGCGCTTGTGCGAACGTCTTTACTGGATTTTGGTCCGTCACGTAGACCCGTGGATTTCTCCTTGATGTGGAGAAGACGACGTGATTTCTGCGGGCCGACGACAGTAGTCGTCGTTAGCTGTCGGCCCAATGTGCGATGGACGCATGGTTTGATGCAACGCCGCGCATCGTCGCCGTATTTCCGATGTATCCAGCAAACGGGTGACCGAGTGTGACTACTCGAGTTTCGGCGGGATGGGGTGCGGGATACTGACTTATTGTTGAGTGCGAGGTTTCGAACCTCATTGCGTAAAGCCGCAACCTCAGTCAGCAGATCCGCAATGCTGACTTCCGTTGGAGAACCCTGTGTGCGTGATTGTCCTGCGGTTATTGTGGAAACATGGGCATCTGGGTAGGGACGGATACATTCAGCGATGCTGTCCGCCATTTCCACAAGCTCAGATACCGGAGTGCTTTTCGCAGCAACCAAGATGGGTTGCACGCACTCAGGTAAGCGCTGGAGCCAAAGTTCCTTTAGTAAGGACTCGTCCATGTGCGATGACCCTAGCAGGCGGCGCATCTCCATAAGTATGGTAGATGGCTTTTTGTTGGCAATTTCCAAGTTGCCAAACAGCTGCTGTAGCCTATATCGTTCAGACGGAACCGTGCAAGAAATTACGGCTTGTTTGACGATACGGTAACGGTCACCTATGGGTGCAGTAAGGACTGCGTCGCGTACCTGTAATAACACATCCGCGGGGAGTTTCTGCGTTAATTGTGAAAACCTGGCGTAGTCATCAATGATATTTTTAGAACTAAATTCAGTTTCTAAAAAATGAAACCAATACTCAGGGTCCTGTGGAATAAAACTGGGTATTGTGATGACCGTCGAAGCCAAAATAACGCGTTTAGAATCACTCATGATAAACAGGAGCAATTGATGCAAATAAAATGCACGATTAAACGAGGTAAAAAAAATTTACCTGAAAACTCCGATGTGAAGCGGAAAAATTTTGACGTACCGGAAAAGATACACGAAGAATGCGTGTATGTCGGGCTAACCAATTTGTAGTAGACCAGATTACCACAATAATATCCCCAAGAACGTTGGAGAAAAGGCAGGTTGACTGGAAGATTTATAGCGGTAGCCAAAAAGGTACAGAGCGATCACGATGCACGCACAAACGAAAACGGAAGTTAATTATAGTCAAGGTCAATGTTTTGATGAGGCAAAACAAGCGGTGTTACAAAATACGTTCGAATATTCATATACGGCATGATTCTAAATATAGCTTGAGAAATAGTGAAAAAACTATTAAGTTACCAAGGTTTCGTACTAAAGTAGGGAACAGTTTCTTCTTGACTAAATATGCTAAACTGTGGAATCTTCTTCCAAAATATATAAGACTCAGTTCCTCTTTAAATGAATTCAAATCACATCTAGCTTCATTTCTTATCGTTGATAAAATTCGCAATCTACTTAATTTAAATGTTCTACTTGATGATTTATATAATAATGGCATTCCTGGATATTGATATTAAATAACCGTTCATATCGTTCGAAACAGCATTCTCTCGCCTCTGAGTTTTTTTCTCCACAGCAAAATTCTCAATCCGCACCAAAATGAAACTGGCCCCCAGACCTCAAACTAGTGGAATAAACCACCTTCGCCTAGCGGACAAGAAAACGGCTCATGGTCAGGAAAGATCAATCTATTTACAATAATCAAAATGAAAAAGTCTGGAACATCAACAATAGAGATTCTTCGCGCATCTTTGATGGACTTTATCCATTGATCATCAGTGTTGCCGGAAACATTCTAGACTTTTTTTGCAATAGCTGTGTTTTCGTAATATATCAGATCACGTACCGATTACCTGGAAATAACTTTAAATACCGTTACCTTTATACATATTGAACGTTAAATTCCGCTGAAACAAATGACCTTGAACAAATTGTTTTTGCAAATGTACACCCTATAATCTGATTGTACAAAGCTTTTGAAAATTATTGATCATGTTTAACATGCCTTGGATTTCCAAGAATAAAATTTAT
>JACCGJ010023966.1:0-10613 GCA_013407085.1 Atriophallophorus winterbourni | reverse complement strand
TACAAAATCGTAGCATGTCAGGCAAAGTTTTGCGCGTACGGAGGGCGGCGATATTGACAGGTTGCCAACAGTGGTAGCAACCATAATGTGGTGTGAATAGCATTAACGACGCGTGCTACTCACGGATGATATGCACAATACAAGAGCATGAAGCGCCAAAATGATCGACAACAACTGCAAACCCTCAATAATTCAAATTTCGAAAGAATTGTACGATAACGTTCCTAGTGACGCCTTATTTTATGTCCTTTGGCTTGTGCTTACTTTTCAAAGTTTTATAGGCATTCTCAGTATCCTAATATATCATTTAACGCAATCAGGTTCAGCGTTATTAGTTGATCGGCTCCGGGGTTTTAGCTTTAAAATGCGAATATGAAATGAAGCAAGGATTTTACGCACCAACCAAACCACGCATTTTTGAAACAACATAACTGAAAGTCGACAAAACTGAACTTAAAATATCGTTGTTCATCGCATCCTCCACAAGTGCAAGTGTAGTCATTCATAAGCACTTTACCGTGTCAAACAAACTTTATTAAACAAGTTGTGCTTGTATGCCACTGTTGGATAAGGCTGGTACGACCAGCCTGTTTAATCACATGACATACAAGCACAACTTGTTTACCATTCTTCCACTGTTTCAAGCACATGCGGATCCTGATCCTACTGTCCCTACCTGATGAGTGGAAAAAACAGGAAACCGGTCGTGGGGTGTGTGTGATGGAAATGCATACACATGAAACTTTATTAAAATTTAACTCACTTTTTAGCGCGTGTGCTGTTTGGAAAATCAATTATCATGCCACCTGAAAATCCCGCGCGTAGCGCTTCAGTTTGTAGAAGATCAGCTTGAGAAACAGATTCAGGGTAAAACTGCAAAACCGCCCTTGCAGTTCGAGTTAAGCATGCGTAGAGGGAGTTGAAAAAACGCCGAATGCGCGCAACAGGGTTATGATCAGAGCGGTCTGCGTTGCACAACCATTGAAGAGCAGATATACTAATAGCACCATCAAATGTTGCGCTTCGAAAAGGTAGGCCGTTTCCAATGTCTCCAAGTAAGAGGTTACCTTCAACCTCTCGCTCTTGGGCGACCGTTAACATAGCAAGGCTGATATCTACACCCACCCATGAGTGCCCGTTTTCCGATAAAACCTCTCCGCTCAGTCCCGACCCGCATCTGTATAAATAATATAGCGAAATGGTTACTTACCCAATATCGAGTAGTGTACATGACTCGTCCTCTGGAAGTGCAAGAAGTTCAATAGCACGTTCAGCGATTTTGGTTTGCACGTCAATTATGTGCGTACTGGAAACTTAAATAAAATTGGTTTGCTACATCATACTTGGACGTATATTTATGTGCCTCTTTTTCGTCATAATACTTTAGAAAAATAATGAAAAAAGTGGAAACTAACCAATTCCGGAGGCAAGGTACTTTCTGGGCGTTTATTAAACATTTCACTGGGGAAAATAAAAAAACAATGTCGAACAGCAATTAAAAAATAATTCGTTTCATTAACGAAACTATTGAAATCCTAATGTTTCGCAGCTGAATATATGATTTCCCTGCATATGTCTCTATATACTATGTCTAAACTCTAATTATAGCCATTGACGACAAGTGGAATCAACAAGTCCTTGCGCTCTCATGGCGATTATAAATTTTTGCTTTCCATCTGAGTCTGTGTAACTTGACTGTCTCGCCGTATATCGTACTTGAAAACAAGTTGATGGCACAATGATAATGAGAATGTCCTATCAGCGAATAAACGTAAATCAGTGAATTTGTAAATCTTGCTGACAGATTACCTGTTAGTTGTGATAGGAAAAGTATAACAAGGCAAATTTAGAAAAGTAGAGAACCAACATAACTTCACCAGGATTCCAGTCAAGTGTTTAATTTGCAGACGAAAAGCGTTGTAAAGACAAAACAGTGCTGCTGGATAGGATTCACAAAAATTTACATTTTAACACATGGAAAAAAATGTATTTCCCTCCAGATAATTGATGCATTGGAAAATAACACTCACTATAGTATGCATTATGAAAGCACAAGCCTGATCCAGATAAAGTGCCGCACAGTTAAAGACAGCACGTGGGCTAAGATACTGTCACGTTACCCAAGCCAGAATGTGCAATCGTGCAGCACCTCTGTGGTGTGCGGTTAACACCGCGCTAAATTGATTGGCCACCGGTAGTGAGTTTCATGATGAAACACGCTGGAGTCTCACCACCATTCCCACTTAGATTTTCTTTCTCATATCTGTCTAGGCCTGGGCAACCTGACAGTATCTTAGCCCACGTGCAGTCTGTGACAGCGCGGCACTTTGCCTGGATCAGGCTTGCGCCTTCATTCGAGACTCCAGTGTGTTTCAGCATGCAACTCACTACCGGTGGCCAATCAATTTAGCACGGTGTGCACATTCGTGTACATTTATTATAGACAAAGATAGAACTACACTTAGCTATTTAAAATTCCTACATAGTTGTGAGAAAGCAAAAGGTATCAAAAATGGTCATAATAGCTCACACTCGTGTTTCTCAAATCTGCCTAGGCCTAGGCAACCTGACAGTATCCTAGCCAACGTGCAGTCTATGACTGTGCGGCACTGCCTGTATTAGCCCTGCGCTTTCATACATAAATATATACATACACACATACATACATATATATACATACACACATACATACATACATCCGATAAACGGTCATACGTGGTGTGATGGTTTGTGTATCAGCATCATCATTGATAGCATTACACCGGTAGCAAGTACCAAGTGCTTTACTGCCATACAGCCATGACATAGTAAAAGCTACTGAACACTCAACAGATTAGACAGACACACTGGGATGAGGTGCCTACACCTCGAATCAAACATGCATTCGTGCAAGTGTGGTGAACGAGTAGAGCAACATCAGCATGTTGCTTCCTTGTAGCTTTTACTGTCACGCATCATGAGAAAATTTCCTCGCAACTACACTTGACAACAAACAAGATTAACCAAACACTTCGAGATGTCTACATCAAGACCGCCACTCAACACGATTTTAAGTCCTATCACTAAGGGTAAGAAGTCACTGCAAATTCTGATCTTTCGGACCTCAACCAAGGAGACCGGTAGTATCAACTGAATCTAGTTTAACGGGCAAAACTTTCATCTGGTCATCTTTATTAAGACGCCATTCCGAGTTACGAGTGGCAAACAAAACCGAGTTAGGAAAACTATGGTGTTCCATTCGCAATACGTGGCCTAGCCATGGAAGTCTATACATGTCAACATGTTTTGATATCTACATCTCAACCAAAGATTCTATTGTGGATAACTGCTTTACGTATCCGATGGTGCCAAGTAACACCAGCGATTGTCGAAATACTGCAGACATCTTATTACATCCTGTATTATTGTCCAGGTTTCACGTCGGTACAGTAAAACCGCGTGAACTATAATTTTATAGATCCTTGAGCTTTAAAGACAATCATCTTTAACGTCACAGATCGCCCAAGTTATATAGTTTCGGAAATGCGAGCTGAAATTTCTTAATATAAACACGCGTTACTAGTAAAGCAACTACCCAAAAAGGTTAAATAATCTACATTCGTAAGTTCATTATTGAGGCTTCGCGCAGTTTTGCCAGGATCAATATCGTGTAACATAACTTTGCATTTAGAGGGTAAAAAGCCAATACAAAAGGATGGTATGATCCTATATAATCGGTCCACAGTAGGCTGAAAGCGAATAGGAGAACTCCGTATATTTTAACTCAAGAAGTTTCTTAATGCAGGCTATCTGATTGCCCGCATTACATGCATCAATTATAGTGTCAATTACAAAATTAAAATATGGAGAATCATCATCATCATCAAAGACAGAATCTAGTAACAATAAGGTAGCTTGTGAGATCCAGTGGGACCTGCTGTTAGAGGTGGAACGGCCACATGCCCACGTGCATTACGGTAGCAATCCCATTCCACTTCTGTGTGTGCACGGATGTACAATCGTTCAGCACCTCTGTGGTGTGCGGTTAACACCGTGCTAAATTGGTTGGCCACCGGTAGTGAGCTGCATGTTGAAACACGCTAGAGTCTCATTATCATTTCCACTTGTACTTTCCTTCTCATATCTGTCTAGGTCTGGGCAACCTGACAGTATCTTAGCTCACGTGCAGTCTGTGACTATGCGGCACTTTGCCAGGATCAGGCTTGTGCTTTCATACCATACCATACGCAGCAGAACACTAACACAAAGGAACCGATCTTCGTATACATTCAAATATAGCCAGACAGTTGCAAATTGTGAAGCCTATAAACGCTTCAGAAATCGTTGCACCCAACTGTATTGTGAAGACAGGCTTTTTCATCAAACAAACCTGACCGCAAAGTTTTTGTCCAATCCGAAAAGCTTATATCAAAATATTAATGTAAAACGGAAAGAACAAAAACAGGACTCCACCGCTTATGTTCTCAGATCATTCAACCACCACAGTAAAAGAGGCGGCTGATGCTTTAGGGTCTCAATTCTATCCAATTTACAGCATCATATATGCTAATATGCTAATTCCTAACTTGGATTTGTTTTTCTTGAACTCTATTCGGAGTTTTTACCCCCACTTCGGTCTGTCGAAAACTGTTACGACTGAAACAATATGCATCTCCGGGTTCTGACAACATTCATTCAAAACCACTCTCAGTAGTATCCCGCTAACGGATGTGCAATCGTACAGCACTTATGTGCTGTACAGTTAACACCGTACTAAATTGATTTGGCACAGGCAGTGAGCTGCATGCGAATACATGCTGGAGTCTCACTGCCGTTACTATTTTCCTTTCCTATATTTGTCTAGACCTGGGCAACCTGACAGTATCCTAACCCACGTGCAGTTTTTAACTGTGCGGCACTTTGCCTGGATCAGGCTTGTGATTATATACATCATAAATGAATGCATACGTTCCCCGGGAATGGAAATCAGGAATGATATCCTTTGTTTTTAAAGCCTGCCAATTATTGCCTAATTTTATTCCTCCCAGTCATCCATAAAGTTATTGAAACACTTGTTGCTAATAAGCTTATGAAACACTTTGAAAATCATGGTTTAATTCTGACTCAGCAACATGGTTTTTAACAGGGTCATTCTTGTTTAACAAATCTCCTACTGGCTCGAAATGACTGGACTGCATCCGTCATCATGATCATCGAGCAACATTACACCGGTAGCATCTACCGAATGCCTAACTGCCACACAACCATGAAAAAGTAAAATCCTAAAAGATGGGGACTTATATAGCTACGGATTCTATAGAAGAGTAAGCAGAAACGCACTGGGATGAAGTGTTTACATCTCGAATAAAAGATGCAGTCAATCAAGTTTCGTGAACGGGTAGAGCCACATCAGCGCGACAGCTTCCTTGCGGCTTTCACGGCCATGCATCATAAATTATATCCGTGAATTACGATGTCGGTGTTGATGTCGTCTTCCTAGATATTTCTAAGGCTTTCGATAAAGCTAACCACAGACTTTCGCTATCCAAACTCAAGTTCTATGGTGTAGGTCATCACTTACCATCTTGGATTGAAAATTTCCTTTTTCTTCGCAAACTCCTTGTAAGAGTCAGAGGCGGTTCCAAAGGTTGTCATAGCTGGGGGTGGCAGTGGGGATAGGCCCCCACTGTTTATAAAATGCTCCCATATGGCACGCATCTCAAATAGCCTCTGACAACCAAGTCCAGCTTCTGGCCTGCACAAGTGGCTCCCCGAGCCAGGCGGAACTGCTTTTACCAACAGGAGAAGGAGCGAGGGCAAGTGACTGGCGCCTGAAAACCAGGTTGCTTCGGGCAGATGGAGCTTGTTAGCCTGCGAGGGCATTTCATCTAAGGGAAGGAAAACCCTGATTTTCAACCTCCGCTGCCTTGCGGGATATCCGATCGCGGGAAAGGCTTCGAGAGAAAACCATAAGGAAAAATCTGAAACAGAGTCTGGTAGACACACTACCTTTCTGCCAACTCCCTGCTGCCTTGCAGGTCGCACTTGGTTGGGCAAAGGCTAGAGAAGCTGACACGAACAAACGCCGAGTGGTGCTGGGGACCGAGTTCGTCGCGGAAACTACTTATATTCACTCAACTTCTCGCCATGATTAAATTTTTCTGTCTTTTCTTCTCTATCTCGCAAATTTTTCAGGCACTACCGGAAGACGTGGTGGGTCGTAATGCGTTAGTGCTTGTTCTTCTTATCCAAAAGCCAGAGGTTTGGTGATGGTGTAGTCCATACGCGATTCAGGCTCGCTATAAAGCCTTCTAGCCAACCATATGCAACCCAATTTACAAAATATCCTGCGGTCATTTTTAAGCTTTTCTACCGCAATAAACTATTGTTCGATTATTTCGCTACAGTATTAGTGAAAACTGATTCAACAATCTGTCCAGTACGTTCAAATAATGCATTTGAAACTAGGATAAGCATACAAATGGGCGATGAAAGAATTACAAGGTAGTGCAGACTAGATTGACTGAATTATTATCTAAAGAATGCTAGTATATTTTCGAAGTATTGAGTTATACACATACAACACAACCACTTATTGGTTGATACGTGCCGTCAATGAGTAGAGAAAGCACAATATGGTTTAGTGACTTTGAGGAAACTATTTAAACCCGGTGTTATAATTAGTTAAATAATTTGGACTGAAACACTTATCAAGCTTTGCACTCAGGTGCCGCGTTCGAACAACGCGCCAATTAAAATATTTTTGTATGGATGTTTGACGGTGGGTTCGTATTTGTATTCCACACTCTAGATCGAATTTTGGAAAGTTTTTCTCTGCTGTCAACTCTGTTGTGGGAAACTCTGCCCAGATATATTATTTATGCATCCAGGCTGAACTTGACAAGTATATTTTTGACCAAATCCAAACGTTCAGTTCCGCTGATGCAATCGGGGCAGTCACCGAAGAGCAGTTTAAACGCATATTGGACGGTGAACTTCCCGCTATCCTGCGCGATTCGCCTACTCATTCAGCTCAGTAACTTCTCGTGAGGAATCTACGCGGAGATAGCAGAGACCCTGGAGGTGAAGCAGCTTTCACGGACTGTAGTCCTCCTGCCGTCTATTCAGAAGAAGAAGAAGAAGAAGTTCAGTTCAGTTTGCACAGGACTGTATCTGGCTAACGAGGCAATCGAGCGTCCAGATTTCTTTTGGTGGTATGCCACAGAAGAGCGTCCCACACTTCAAACAATATCTTCACAAATATCTTCTGGTCTGAGTGTAGTCTGGAATGCAACAGAAAATCTCTACTCACCAATAGGTGAGGAGAAACATTAGTGCGTTCCAAAGACAGCGTGAGGATCATACCAACTATTCACTTACGGATAAAAATCAGAAAATAATGTAGGTCACACAGAGTCGAGTCCATTCTTGAAACCCGCTACAGAAGTAGAACAAACAACTTCTTTAGGAAGACGATTCCAGTAATTTACTACCCTTTCACTTAAGTAAGAACTTACGAACATTAGACCTGACATGTCGCTTAGCAAGTTTTAACGGGTAGCCTCGAGTACCCACACTTGGCGCTAGAGCGCACATTTCACTAGGATGAATAGTACTGAAACCTGACATGATTTTGAAGGTTTCAATCAGGTCCCAACGTAGCCGCCTTCTTTTTATCGAGAAGAGATCTAGACTCATCAATCGTTCCTCATACGACCTACCTGATTGCCCTACAGTCATACGAGTAGCTAGGCATTGAACACCCTCAAGCTTGGCAATATCTTTTCCAAATAAGGTGACTTTGCTTTAACGTATTACTCGAGATGTGGTCTCACGACCGCTTGTATAATGGTATGAAAACTTCTCGGGACCTGCCGGATGAAACTGATCGAAGGCGAGAAAGCTCTGTCCTGGCGCGTTGTGCAGCAGCTGCGCATTGATCAGTCGATTTAAAGTCCCCTGAAACTTCTATACCTAAGTCACGAAATTTCGACACCCCATTTATCTCAAGTATACAATCTGGTCCCGCAACCCCTAGCTTCTTAATGACCTTAGACAAGAGATAGCTTTTAGTGAAGTTAACTGGTAGATCCAATGTAGCAGACCACTTGATGACCTTTTCAAGAAGATCCTGTTCATCTAGTGATCCGATAATCTTGACATCATCTGCAAAAATATAGCAGGGACACTTAAGCGACGCTGCCAAATCATCGATGAAAATGAGGAAAAGTAGCGGTCCGAGTACGGAACACTGTATGACTCCACTAACAAATTTTACTTTCGACGAATACATATTGCCTATCCTGACACGAAAGCATCTATTGATTGAGAAGCCTATTATCCATTTCTTCAGAAGACCATCCATACCCATATAACCAAGTTTGTCTGCAATCAATCTGTGGTTTACCGAATCAAAGGCTTTGCAAAAGTCCGAGTAAAAAACTTCAACTCGTTGGCCTTTATCTAGCCTCATGGTCAGCTCGTTAAGAAAACATAAGAGGTTTGTTAGAGACGACTTCCCTTTAAGGAAGCCGTGCTGAGCAGATTTCAGCAGTGAGTAATCAACTAGATGGCGACAGATCCCATCCCTATTAAGTTTATCCAGAATCTTATATAGGATGCTAGTAAGACTTACAGGTCTATACTTACAAACGGAGGATCGACTGCCACCTTTATGTATCGAAATCACATTAGCCAACTTCCAAATACTCGGAATAAATCCGTGTTGCAAGCAAGCGTCAAAAATACGACCCACAGGTCCTGCTAGTATTGGCGCCAGGTTCTTTATAATTTGAGGGTGAATGTCATCTGGGCCAGCAGATTTATAGGGGTTAGTTGCTGCAAGAGCAAGTTTTTTGCAAATGTACATATTATAATCTGATTGTACAAAGCTATTAGGAATTATTGATCATGTTAAACATGCCTTGGATTTCCAAGAATAAAATTTATTTATTTATTTATTTATTCATTTATTTAACCTCATTATTAGTGAATGGATAACTCCTCAAGTGGAGTAACGATATCAGGCCTTTTGATGACTGGCATGTTAGGCGGATCTATTTGGCGATCAAGCCTCTGAACAGACTGGAAATATTTGAGAAAGGCCTAAGCCTTTTCTGAATTTGAGACTATTTTTGGTCCGTTTTCCTGCAAAAGTTTGCCAATCTGATCGCGCGTTTTGCCTTCGGATTGTGCATAACTATAGTAACGCTTTGGGCACTGCTTTATATTGCATGCCAACCGTGATTCAAAGTCACATTTCGCCTTACGTTGGATTCCCACAGCCTTATTTCTAACCATTTTATACCTTGTCCAGGACCGTTGTGTCTGAGAAGCTTTGTAAGTTTTCCAGCATGGTGCATTCTAATCACCCGTCGCATCGCAGGTGTCCACCACTGTGGCTTGTTGCGATGCTCGACGTGTGCCAACGCTGCAAACCTATCTTGCAAGGTAGACAGACAGTTGTTTATGAGCTGCCAGTTTGTTGTTATATCATCACCTATATATTGAGACAAGATCTTCTTAGCTACCTCTGAGACAGCTGCCCAATCTACACGATTGAAATTGCACCTCAGTTACGGAGGAGGTTTGTCATACCTGAGTACTAGTTGGAAGCTGATCACGATGTAATCACTTTTTCCTAGTGGAGTGAGATAATCTACTTAAAGTGATTCATAGTAATTCAAAGTTGTAATGGTCTAAAAAGCATTTAGCTTAACAATAACCATAGAATGGAGTTATGAGTTATATACAATAAAAGAAGAAGAACAGGGAAAATCATGTGGTGTAAATCGTATCAAAATTAGGTTTTTCTCTCAAGTATTTGTCCGAATTAGCTTTAAAAATATCCAGGTTGTCTGAGTGGGTAACAATGGAGGGGAGAGTGTTCCATGTGAAGCTTACACGTACAGCATACGAATATCCTTGACAGTTTAGTCTTGAAGTGGGAATAAGCACTGTAAGTTCATGTTTCCGACTGGCACGGGGTGGCGAGCGTGTGAAAAGTTTGTACAAGGGATGGTTAGGGACGTGCATAATGTTGTACATCAGTATGAGGTCACCTCTTAGTCGACGACAGCAAAAGTCGAAAAGATTGAGACTCCTCAAACGTTCTTCATATGGTTTAGCAGCTAGTCCGGGTACAAGCTTTGTGGTTCGGTGGTAAATACGCTGCAGAAGATGGATGTCTTTCTGATCCAGGGTGACCAAGCCTGAACAGCGTACTCCATCGCTGGTCTCAGATAGGTGTTCATGATACGGGGTACTGACTGATTGGAGAATCTGCCGAAAATTCGTCTCATTAACGCCAATACTTGTGACGCCTTTTTGTATACCACTTTGCACTGCAGTGAAATCTTCAGACTTGAACTGGTCCAAACACCCAAATCCTTCTCTTCAGTTTTCCAGACGAGTTGGTGGAACCCAAGAGTGTGGTTGTAGTTCACGGTCTTTCCAATGTTTAACACCTTGCACTTTTGGAAGTTGAAGGGTAGTTTGTTTCTCAGAGACCAATCGTGCAATGTGTTTAGATCCTTCTGCAAAATTTCACAGTCGTCATTTGTACGTATGCTTTTCCAAAGCTTGATATCGTCTGCAAATAACATAATCTTGCATTTAACACGCTCGGGAATGTC